>CAWUER010000823.1:180469-264432 GCA_963921195.1 Pegoplata infirma | reverse complement strand
AAAGGGTAGGAGAAAGAACAGAACCTTGCGGTACCCCTGATTGAAGCCGAAACTCATCAGATGAGAACCCATCTATAACAACACGTATAGAACGATCCCTGAGGAAACTCGAAATAAATCGAGAGAATTCATTACCGACACCAAAGGCATTAAGCTTGGATATGAGCGCACCGTGCCACACACAATCAAAAGCCTTGGAAATATCCAGAGCAACCACCTTACTCTCACCAAAATGGTGGATCGAACGACTCCAACGTTCGGAAAGGAACGCCAACAGATCCCCAGTAGAACGAGTTCTCCGAAAACCATACTGTCGATCGTTTAAAAGTAAGTTAGCCTCCAGATACCTAACAAGATGGCAATTTACCATACTCTCCATTACCTTCGAGAGCGCTGAGCATATTGCGATTGGGCGGTAATTATCAGGGTTATTAGCCGCACCCTTTTTAGGGATTGGCTGCACATTGGCAACCTTCCAACATGATGGAAAGATTCCCTTACGGAAGGACAAGATAAAAAGGTTAGCCAGTGGACGTGCTAACGTCGAAGCACACTGCTTCAGCACCAGTGCTGGTATACCATCCGGTCCCGGTGACTTATTTACGTTAAGATCCGCAAGAACCCTTTTAACTGCACGAGCTCGGAAAAATATCTTGGGCATAGTATGAGATACCCTTTCGATTTCGGGCAGTGGTTGATTGCTTTCCGGCAAGAAAGAATTTCTTGCAAAAAGGCCAGCCAACAGGTTAGCTTTATCAACCGGTTCTGTGAACACTTGGTCATCTTTTAAAAGAGTCGGGATAGAAGAACTAGCATTTTCCTTGACTCTTTTAACAAACGACCAAAAGCTCTTACTGCCCCGAGGAGCCGAAAGAACTTTAGCACGAAGTCGTTGTTCGTAATGAAGCTTTTCACGACTAAGTACTCTAGCACACTCAGATCTTGCCTGTTTGCGTAGCATATCAGTATTAGCGTTTTTATTATCACGCCAATTTCTGAATGCTTCCTCCCTGGATCTGACTGCATTCCTGCAAGTCTGGTTAAACCAACATTTATCTCTTGGTTTAGCCGAAATGAGCTTCGATGGAATGAATGACTTCATTCCAAGCACAATAACATTTTCGACAATTTTCGCCGCGGCGTCGACGTTGCCGTCGAGGAAACAGAGTTTCCAGTTGAAACGCCGGAAAAAGTCGTTGAGTTCTACCCAGCGAGCCTTCTCATAGATAAAAACTGAACGCCTCTTAGCTGTTGTCGAGACGTTACGAAGATCGGAGTACGAGAAGGATGCGGAAATGGTGCAATGATCCGAATTGCCAAGAGGTGCTAATGTTTTTACTTCGATTCTAAGTCGATCTAGCGATGTCCGTCTGTCTGTCTGTCTGTCTGTCTGTCTGTCTGTCTGTCTGTCTGTCTGTCTGTCTGTCTGTCTGTCTGTCTGTCTGTCTGTCTGTCTGTCTGTCTGTCTGTCTGTCTGTCTGTCTGTCTGTCTGTCTGTCTGTCTGTCTGTCTGTCTGTCTGTCTGTCTGTCTGTCTGTCTGTCTGTCTGTCTGTCTGTCTGTCTGTCTGTCTGTCTGTCTGTCTGTCTGTCTGTCTGTCTGTCTGTCTGTCTGTCTGTCTGTCTGTCTGTCTGTCTGTCTGTCTGTCTGTCTGTCTGTCTGTCTGTCTGTCTGTCTGTCTGTCTGTCTGTCTGTCTGTCTGTCTGTCTGTCTGTCTGTCTGTCTGTCTGTCTGTCTGTCTGTCTGTCTGTCTGTCTGTCTGTCTGTCTGTCTGTCTGTCTGTCTGTCTGTCTGTCTGTCTGTCTGTCTGTCTGTCTGTCTGTCTGTCTGTCTGTCTGTCTGTCTGTCTGTCTGTCTGTCTGTCTGTCTGTCTGTCTGTCTGTCTGTCTGTCTGTCTGTCTGTCTGTCTGTCTGTCTGTCTGTCTGTCTGTCTGTCTGTCTGTCTGTCTGTCTGTCTGTCTGTCTGTCTGTCTGTCTGTCTGTCTGTCTGTCTGTCTGTCTGTCTGTCTGTCTGTCTGTCTGTCTGTCTGTCTGTCTGTCTGTCTGTCTGTCTGTCTGTCTGTCTGTCTGTCTGTCTGTCTGTCTGTCTGTCTGTCTGTCTGTCTGTCTGTCTGTCTGTCTGTCTGTCTGTCTGTCTGTCTGTCTGTCTGTCTGTCTGTCTGTCTGTCTGTCTGTCTGTCTGTCTGTCTGTCTGTCTGTCTGTCTGTCTGTCTGTCTGTCTGTCTGTCTGTCTGTCTGTCTGTCTGTCTGTCTGTCTGTCTGTCTGTCTGTCTGTCTGTCTGTCTGTCTGTCTGTCTGTCTGTCTGTCTGTCTGTCTGTCTGTCTGTCTGTCTGTCTGTCTGTCTGTCTGTCTGTCTGTCTGTCTGTCTGTCTGTCTGTCTGTCTGTCTGTCTGTCTGTCTGTCTGTCTGTCTGTCTGTCTGTCTGTCTGTCTGTCTGTCTGTCTGTCTGTCTGTCTGTCTGTCTGTCTGTCTGTCTGTCTGTCTGTCTGTCTGTCTGTCTGTCTGTCTGTCTGTCTGTCTGTCTGTCTGTCTGTCTGTCTGTCTGTCTGTCTGTCTGTCTGTCTGTCTGTCTGTCTGTCTGTCTGTCTGTCTGTCTGTCTGTCTGTCTGTCTGTCTGTCTGTCTGTCTGTCTGTCTGTCTGTCTGTCTGTCTGTCTGTCTGTCTGTCTGTCTGTCTGTCTGTCTGTCTGTCTGTCTGTCTGTCTGTCTGTCTGTCTGTCTGTCTGTCTGTCTGTCTGTCTGTCTGTCTGTCTGTCTGTCTGTCTGTCTGTCTGTCTGTCTGTCTGTCTGTCTGTCTGTCTGTCTGTCTGTCTGTCTGTCTGTCTGTCTGTCTGTCTGTCTGTCTGTCTGTCTGTCTGTCTGTCTGTCTGTCTGTCTGTCTGTCTGTCTGTCTGTCTGTCTGTCTGTCTGTCTGTCTGTCTGTCTGTCTGTCTGTCTGTCTGTCTGTCTGTCTGTCTGTCTGTCTGTCTGTCTGTCTGTCTGTCTGTCTGTCTGTCTGTCTGTCTGTCTGTCTGTCTGTCTGTCTGTCTGTCTGTCTGTCTGTCTGTCTGTCTGTCTGTCTGTCTGTCTGTCTGTCTGTCTGTCTGTCTGTCTGTCTGTCTGTCTGTCTGTCTGTCTGTCTGTCTGTCTGTCTGTCTGTCTGTCTGTCTGTCTGTCTGTCTGTCTGTCTGTCTGTCTGTCTGTCTGTCTGTCTGTCTGTCTGTCTGTCTGTCTGTCTGTCTGTCTGTCTGTCTGTCTGTCTGTCTGTCTGTCTGTCTGTCTGTCTGTCTGTCTGTCTGTCTGTCTGTCTGTCTGTCTGTCTGTCTGTCTGTCTGTCTGTCTGTCTGTCTGTCTGTCTGTCTGTCTGTCTGTCTGTCTGTCTGTCTGTCTGTCTGTCTGTCTGTCTGTCTGTCTGTCTGTCTGTCTGTCTGTCTGTCTGTCTGTCTGTCTGTCTGTCTGTCTGTCTGTCTGTCTGTCTGTCTGTCTGTCTGTCTGTCTGTCTGTCTGTCTGTCTGTCTGTCTGTCTGTCTGTCTGTCTGTCTGTCTGTCTGTCTGTCTGTCTGTCTGTCTGTCTGTCTGTCTGTCTGTCTGTCTGTCTGTCTGTCTGTCTGTCTGTCTGTCTGTCTGTCTGTCTGTCTGTCTGTCTGTCTGTCTGTCTGTCTGTCTGTCTGTCTGTCTGTCTGTCTGTCTGTCTGTCTGTCTGTCTGTCTGTCTGTCTGTCTGTCTGTCTGTCTGTCTGTCTGTCTGTCTGTCTGTCTGTCTGTCTGTCTGTCTGTCTGTCTGTCTGTCTGTCTGTCTGTCTGTCTGTCTGTCTGTCTGTCTGTCTGTCTGTCTGTCTGTCTGTCTGTCTGTCTGTCTGTCTGTCTGTCTGTCTGTCTGTCTGTCTGTCTGTCTGTCTGTCTGTCTGTCTGTCTGTCTGTCTGTCTGTCTGTCTGTCTGTCTGTCTGTCTGTCTGTCTGTCTGTCTGTCTGTCTGTCTGTCTGTCTGTCTGTCTGTCTGTCTGTCTGTCTGTCTGTCTGTCTGTCTGTCTGTCTGTCTGTCTGTCTGTCTGTCTGTCTGTCTGTCTGTCTGTCTGTCTGTCTGTCTGTCTGTCTGTCTGTCTGTCTGTCTGTCTGTCTGTCTGTCTGTCTGTCTGTCTGTCTGTCTGTCTGTCTGTCTGTCTGTCTGTCTGTCTGTCTGTCTGTCTGTCTGTCTGTCTGTCTGTCTGTCTGTCTGTCTGTCTGTCTGTCTGTCTGTCTGTCTGTCTGTCTGTCTGTCTGTCTGTCTGTCTGTCTGTCTGTCTGTCTGTCTGTCTGTCTGTCTGTCTGTCTGTCTGTCTGTCTGTCTGTCTGTCTGTCTGTCTGTCTGTCTGTCTGTCTGTCTGTCTGTCTGTCTGTCTGTCTGTCTGTCTGTCTGTCTGTCTGTCTGTCTGTCTGTCTGTCTGTCTGTCTGTCTGTCTGTCTGTCTGTCTGTCTGTCTGTCTGTCTGTCTGTCTGTCTGTCTGTCTGTCTGTCTGTCTGTCTGTCTGTCTGTCTGTCTGTCTGTCTGTCTGTCTGTCTGTCTGTCTGTCTGTCTGTCTGTCTGTCTGTCTGTCTGTCTGTCTGTCTGTCTGTCTGTCTGTCTGTCTGTCTGTCTGTCTGTCTGTCTGTCTGTCTGTCTGTCTGTCTGTCTGTCTGTCTGTCTGTCTGTCTGTCTGTCTGTCTGTCTGTCTGTCTGTCTGTCTGTCTGTCTGTCTGTCTGTCTGTCTGTCTGTCTGTCTGTCTGTCTGTCTGTCTGTCTGTCTGTCTGTCTGTCTGTCTGTCTGTCTGTCTGTCTGTCTGTCTGTCTGTCTGTCTGTCTGTCTGTCTGTCTGTCTGTCTGTCTGTCTGTCTGTCTGTCTGTCTGTCTGTCTGTCTGTCTGTCTGTCTGTCTGTCTGTCTGTCTGTCTGTCTGTCTGTCTGTCTGTCTGTCTGTCTGTCTGTCTGTCTGTCTGTCTGTCTGTCTGTCTGTCTGTCTGTCTGTCTGTCTGTCTGTCTGTCTGTCTGTCTGTCTGTCTGTCTGTCTGTCTGTCTGTCTGTCTGTCTGTCTGTCTGTCTGTCTGTCTGTCTGTCTGTCTGTCTGTCTGTCTGTCTGTCTGTCTGTCTGTCTGTCTGTCTGTCTGTCTGTCTGTCTGTCTGTCTGTCTGTCTGTCTGTCTGTCTGTCTGTCTGTCTGTCTGTCTGTCTGTCTGTCTGTCTGTCTGTCTGTCTGTCTGTCTGTCTGTCTGTCTGTCTGTCTGTCTGTCTGTCTGTCTGTCTGTCTGTCTGTCTGTCTGTCTGTCTGTCTGTCTGTCTGTCTGTCTGTCTGTCTGTCTGTCTGTCTGTCTGTCTGTCTGTCTGTCTGTCTGTCTGTCTGTCTGTCTGTCTGTCTGTCTGTCTGTCTGTCTGTCTGTCTGTCTGTCTGTCTGTCTGTCTGTCTGTCTGTCTGTCTGTCTGTCTGTCTGTCTGTCTGTCTGTCTGTCTGTCTGTCTGTCTGTCTGTCTGTCTGTCTGTCTGTCTGTCTGTCTGTCTGTCTGTCTGTCTGTCTGTCTGTCTGTCTGTCTGTCTGTCTGTCTGTCTGTCTGTCTGTCTGTCTGTCTGTCTGTCTGTCTGTCTGTCTGTCTGTCTGTCTGTCTGTCTGTCTGTCTGTCTGTCTGTCTGTCTGTCTGTCTGTCTGTCTGTCTGTCTGTCTGTCTGTCTGTCTGTCTGTCTGTCTGTCTGTCTGTCTGTCTGTCTGTCTGTCTGTCTGTCTGTCTGTCTGTCTGTCTGTCTGTCTGTCTGTCTGTCTGTCTGTCTGTCTGTCTGTCTGTCTGTCTGTCTGTCTGTCTGTCTGTCTGTCTGTCTGTCTGTCTGTCTGTCTGTCTGTCTGTCTGTCTGTCTGTCTGTCTGTCTGTCTGTCTGTCTGTCTGTCTGTCTGTCTGTCTGTCTGTCTGTCTGTCTGTCTGTCTGTCTGTCTGTCTGTCTGTCTGTCTGTCTGTCTGTCTGTCTGTCTGTCTGTCTGTCTGTCTGTCTGTCTGTCTGTCTGTCTGTCTGTCTGTCTGTCTGTCTGTCTGTCTGTCTGTCTGTCTGTCTGTCTGTCTGTCTGTCTGTCTGTCTGTCTGTCTGTCTGTCTGTCTGTCTGTCTGTCTGTCTGTCTGTCTGTCTGTCTGTCTGTCTGTCTGTCTGTCTGTCTGTCTGTCTGTCTGTCTGTCTGTCTGTCTGTCTGTCTGTCTGTCTGTCTGTCTGTCTGTCTGTCTGTCTGTCTGTCTGTCTGTCTGTCTGTCTGTCTGTCTGTCTGTCTGTCTGTCTGTCTGTCTGTCTGTCTGTCTGTCTGTCTGTCTGTCTGTCTGTCTGTCTGTCTGTCTGTCTGTCTGTCTGTCTGTCTGTCTGTCTGTCTGTCTGTCTGTCTGTCTGTCTGTCTGTCTGTCTGTCTGTCTGTCTGTCTGTCTGTCTGTCTGTCTGTCTGTCTGTCTGTCTGTCTGTCTGTCTGTCTGTCTGTCTGTCTGTCTGTCTGTCTGTCTGTCTGTCTGTCTGTCTGTCTGTCTCTGTCTGTCTGTCTGTCTGTCTGTCTGTCTGTCTGTCTGTCTGTCTGTCTGTCTGTCTGTCTGTCTGTCTGTCTGTCTGTCTGTCTGTCTGTCTGTCTGTCTGTCTGTCTGTCTGTCTGTCTGTCTGTCTGTCTGTCTGTCTGTCTGTCTGTCTGTCTGTCTGTCTGTCTGTCTGTCTGTCTGTCTGTCTGTCTGTCTGTCTGTCTGTCTGTCTGTCTGTCTGTCTGTCTGTCTGTCTGTCTGTCTGTCTGTCTGTCTGTCTGTCTGTCTGTCTGTCTGTCTGTCTGTCTGTCTGTCTGTCTGTCTGTCTGTCTGTCTGTCTGTCTGTCTGTCTGTCTGTCTGTCTGTCTGTCTGTCTGTCTGTCTGTCTGTCTGTCTGTCTGTCTGTCTGTCTGTCTGTCTGTCTGTCTGTCTGTCTGTCTGTCTGTCTGTCTGTCTGTCTGTCTGTCTGTCTGTCTGTCTGTCTGTCTGTCTGTCTGTCTGTCTGTCTGTCTGTCTGTCTGTCTGTCTGTCTGTCTGTCTGTCTGTCTGTCTGTATGTCTGTCTGTCTGTCTGTCTGTCTGTCTGTCTGTCTGTCTGTCTGTCTGTCTGTCTGTCTGTCTGTCTGTCTGTCTGTCTGTCTGTCTGTCTGTCTGTCTGTCTGTCTGTCTGTCTGTCTGTCTGTCTGTCTGTCTGTCTGTCTGTCTGTCTGTCTGTCTGTCTGTCTGTCTGTCTGTCTGTCTGTCTGTCTGTCTGTCTGTCTGTCTGTCTGTCTGTCTGTCTGTCTGTCTGTCTGTCTGTCTGTCTGTCTGTCTGTCTGTCTGTCTGTCTGTCTGTCTGTCTGTCTGTCTGTCTGTCTGTCTGTCTGTCTGTCTGTCTGTCTGTCTGTCTGTCTGTCTGTCTGTCTGTCTGTCTGTCTGTCTGTCTGTCTGTCTGTCTGTCTGTCTGTCTGTCTGTCTGTCTGTCTGTCTGTCTGTCTGTCTGTCTGTCTGTCTGTCTGTCTGTCTGTCTGTCTGTCTGTCTGTCTGTCTGTCTGTCTGTCTGTCTGTCTGTCTGTCTGTCTGTCTGTCTGTCTGTCTGTCTGTCTGTCTGTCTGTCTGTCTGTCTGTCTGTCTGTCTGTCTGTCTGTCTGTCTGTCTGTCTGTCTGTCTGTCTGTCTGTCTGTCTGTCTGTCTGTCTGTCTGTCTGTCTGTCTGTCTGTCTGTCTGTCTGTCTGTCTGTCTGTCTGTCTGTCTGTCTGTCTGTCTGTCTGTCTGTCTGTCTGTCTGTCTGTCTGTCTGTCTGTCTGTCTGTCTGTCTGTCTGTCTGTCTGTCTGTCTGTCTGTCTGTCTGTCTGTCTGTCTGTCTGTCTGTCTGTCTGTCTGTCTGTCTGTCTGTCTGTCTGTCTGTCTGTCTGTCTGTCTGTCTGTCTGTCTGTCTGTCTGTCTGTCTGTCTGTCTGTCTGTCTGTCTGTCTGTCTGTCTGTCTGTCTGTCTGTCTGTCTGTCTGTCTGTCTGTCTGTCTGTCTGTCTGTCTGTCTGTCTGTCTGTCTGTCTGTCTGTCTGTCTGTCTGTCTGTCTGTCTGTCTGTCTGTCTGTCTGTCTGTCTGTCTGTCTGTCTGTCTGTCTGTCTGTCTGTCTGTCTGTCTGTCTGTCTGTCTGTCTGTCTGTCTGTCTGTCTGTCTGTCTGTCTGTCTGTCTGTCTGTCTGTCTGTCTGTCTGTCTGTCTGTCTGTCTGTCTGTCTGTCTGTCTGTCTGTCTGTCTGTCTGTCTGTCTGTCTGTCTGTCTGTCTGTCTGTCTGTCTGTCTGTCTGTCTGTCTGTCTGTCTGTCTGTCTGTCTGTCTGTCTGTCTGTCTGTCTGTCTGTCTGTCTGTCTGTCTGTCTGTCTGTCTGTCTGTCTGTCTGTCTGTCTGTCTGTCTGTCTGTCTGTCTGTCTGTCTGTCTGTCTGTCTGTCTGTCTGTCTGTCTGTCTGTCTGTCTGTCTGTCTGTCTGTCTGTCTGTCTGTCTGTCTGTCTGTCTGTCTGTCTGTCTGTCTGTCTGTCTGTCTGTCTGTCTGTCTGTCTGTCTGTCTGTCTGTCTGTCTGTCTGTCTGTCTGTCTGTCTGTCTGTCTGTCTGTCTGTCTGTCTGTCTGTCTGTCTGTCTGTCTGTCTGTCTGTCTGTCTGTCTGTCTGTCTGTCTGTCTGTCTGTCTGTCTGTCTGTCTGTCTGTCTGTCTGTCTGTCTGTCTGTCTGTCTGTCTGTCTGTCTGTCTGTCTGTCTGTCTGTCTGTCTGTCTGTCTGTCTGTCTGTCTGTCTGTCTGTCTGTCTGTCTGTCTGTCTGTCTGTCTGTCTGTCTGTCTGTCTGTCTGTCTGTCTGTCTGTCTGTCTGTCTGTCTGTCTGTCTGTCTGTCTGTCTGTCTGTCTGTCTGTCTGTCTGTCTGTCTGTCTGTCTGTCTGTCTGTCTGTCTGTCTGTCTGTCTGTCTGTCTGTCTGTCTGTCTGTCTGTCTGTCTGTCTGTCTGTCTGTCTGTCTGTCTGTCTGTCTGTCTGTCTGTCTGTCTGTCTGTCTGTCTGTCTGTCTGTCTGTCTGTCTGTCTGTCTGTCTGTCTGTCTGTCTGTCTGTCTGTCTGTCTGTCTGTCTGTCTGTCTGTCTGTCTGTCTGTCTGTCTGTCTGTCTGTCTGTCTGTCTGTCTGTCTGTCTGTCTGTCTGTCTGTCTGTCTGTCTGTCTGTCTGTCTGTCTGTCTGTCTGTCTGTCTGTCTGTCTGTCTGTCTGTCTGTCTGTCTGTCTGTCTGTCTGTCTGTCTGTCTGTCTGTCTGTCTGTCTGTCTGTCTGTCTGTCTGTCTGTCTGTCTGTCTGTCTGTCTGTCTGTCTGTCTGTCTGTCTGTCTGTCTGTCTGTCTGTCTGTCTGTCTGTCTGTCTGTCTGTCTGTCTGTCTGTCTGTCTGTCTGTCTGTCTGTCTGTCTGTCTGTCTGTCTGTCTGTCTGTCTGTCTGTCTGTCTGTCTGTCTGTCTGTCTGTCTGTCTGTCTGTCTGTCTGTCTGTCTGTCTGTCTGTCTGTCTGTCTGTCTGTCTGTCTGTCTGTCTGTCTGTCTGTCTGTCTGTCTGTCTGTCTGTCTGTCTGTCTGTCTGTCTGTCTGTCTGTCTGTCTGTCTGTCTGTCTGTCTGTCTGTCTGTCTGTCTGTCTGTCTGTCTGTCTGTCTGTCTGTCTGTCTGTCTGTCTGTCTGTCTGTCTGTCTGTCTGTCTGTCTGTCTGTCTGTCTGTCTGTCTGTCTGTCTGTCTGTCTGTCTGTCTGTCTGTCTGTCTGTCTGTCTGTCTGTCTGTCTGTCTGTCTGTCTGTCTGTCTGTCTGTCTGTCTGTCTGTCTGTCTGTCTGTCTGTCTGTCTGTCTGTCTGTCTGTCTGTCTGTCTGTCTGTCTGTCTGTCTGTCTGTCTGTCTGTCTGTCTGTCTGTCTGTCTGTCTGTCTGTCTGTCTGTCTGTCTGTCTGTCTGTCTGTCTGTCTGTCTGTCTGTCTGTCTGTCTGTCTGTCTGTCTGTCTGTCTGTCTGTCTGTCTGTCTGTCTGTCTGTCTGTCTGTCTGTCTGTCTGTCTGTCTGTCTGTCTGTCTGTCTGTCTGTCTGTCTGTCTGTCTGTCTGTCTGTCTGTCTGTCTGTCTGTCTGTCTGTCTGTCTGTCTGTCTGTCTGTCTGTCTGTCTGTCTGTCTGTCTGTCTGTCTGTCTGTCTGTCTGTCTGTCTGTCTGTCTGTCTGTCTGTCTGTCTGTCTGTCTGTCTGTCTGTCTGTCTGTCTGTCTGTCTGTCTGTCTGTCTGTCTGTCTGTCTGTCTGTCTGTCTGTCTGTCTGTCTGTCTGTCTGTCTGTCTGTCTGTCTGTCTGTCTGTCTGTCTGTCTGTCTGTCTGTCTGTCTGTCTGTCTGTCTGTCTGTCTGTCTGTCTGTCTGTCTGTCTGTCTGTCTGTCTGTCTGTCTGTCTGTCTGTCTGTCTGTCTGTCTGTCTGTCTGTCTGTCTGTCTGTCTGTCTGTCTGTCTGTCTGTCTGTCTGTCTGTCTGTCTGTCTGTCTGTCTGTCTGTCTGTCTGTCTGTCTGTCTGTCTGTCTGTCTGTCTGTCTGTCTGTCTGTCTGTCTGTCTGTCTGTCTGTCTGTCTGTCTGTCTGTCTGTCTGTCTGTCTGTCTGTCTGTCTGTCTGTCTGTCTGTCTGTCTGTCTGTCTGTCTGTCTGTCTGTCTGTCTGTCTGTCTGTCTGTCTGTCTGTCTGTCTGTCTGTCTGTCTGTCTGTCTGTCTGTCTGTCTGTCTGTCTGTCTGTCTGTCTGTCTGTCTGTCTGTCTGTCTGTCTGTCTGTCTGTCTGTCTGTCTGTCTGTCTGTCTGTCTGTCTGTCTGTCTGTCTGTCTGTCTGTCTGTCTGTCTGTCTGTCTGTCTGTCTGTCTGTCTGTCTGTCTGTCTGTCTGTCTGTCTGTCTGTCTGTCTGTCTGTCTGTCTGTCTGTCTGTCTGTCTGTCTGTCTGTCTGTCTGTCTGTCTGTCTGTCTGTCTGTCTGTCTGTCTGTCTGTCTGTCTGTCTGTCTGTCTGTCTGTCTGTCTGTCTGTCTGTCTGTCTGTCTGTCTGTCTGTCTGTCTGTCTGTCTGTCTGTCTGTCTGTCTGTCTGTCTGTCTGTCTGTCTGTCTGTCTGTCTGTCTGTCTGTCTGTCTGTCTGTCTGTCTGTCTGTCTGTCTGTCTGTCTGTCTGTCTGGCTGTCTGGCTGTCTGGCTGTCTGGCTGTCTGGCTGTCTGGCTGTCTGTCTGTCTGTCTGTCTGTCTGTCTGTCTGTCTGTCTGTCTGTCTGTCTGTCTGTCTGTCTGTCTGTCTGTCTGTCTGTCTGTCTGTCTGTCTGTCTGTCTGTCTGTCTGTCTGTCTGTCTGTCTGTCTGTCTGTCTGTCTGTCTGTCTGTCTGTCTGTCTGTCTGTCTGTCTGTCTGTCTGTCTGTCTGTCTGTCTGTCTGTCTGTCTGTCTGTCTGTCTGTCTGTCTGTCTGTCTGTCTGTCTGTCTGTCTGTCTGTCTGTCTGTCTGTCTGTCTGTCTGTCTGTCTGTCTGTCTGTCTGTCTGTCTGTCTGTCTGTCTGTCTGTCTGTCTGTCTGTCTGTCTGTCTGTCTGTCTGTCTGTCTGTCTGTCTGTCTGTCTGTCTGTCTGTCTGTCTGTCTGTCTGTCTGTCTGTCTGTCTGTCTGTCTGTCTGTCTGTCTGTCTGTCTGTCTGTCTGTCTGTCTGTCTGTCTGTCTGTCTGTCTGTCTGTCTGTCTGTCTGTCTGTCTGTCTGTCTGTCTGTCTGTCTGTCTGTCTGTCTGTCTGTCTGTCTGTCTGTCTGTCTGTCTGTCTGTCTGTCTGTCTGTCTGTCTGTCTGTCTGTCTGTCTGTCTGTCTGTCTGTCTGTCTGTCTGTCTGTCTGTCTGTCTGTCTGTCTGTCTGTCTGTCTGTCTGTCTGTCTGTCTGTCTGTCTGTCTGTCTGTCTGTCTGTCTGTCTGTCTGTCTGTCTGTCTGTCTGTCTGTCTGTCTGTCTGTCTGTCTGTCTGTCTGTCTGTCTGTCTGTCTGTCTGTCTGTCTGTCTGTCTGTCTGTATGTCTGTCTGTCTGTCTGTCTGTCTGTCTGTCTGTCTGTCTGTCTGTCTGTCTGTCTGTCTGTCTGTCTGTCTGTCTGTCTGTCTGTCTGTCTGTCTGTCTGTCTGTCTGTCTGTCTGTCTGTCTGTCTGTCTGTCTGTCTGTCTGTCTGTCTGTCTGTCTGTCTGTCTGTCTGTCTGTCTGTCTGTCTGTCTGTCTGTCTGTCTGTCTGTCTGTCTGTCTGTCTGTCTGTCTGTCTGTCTGTCTGTCTGTCTGTCTGTCTGTCTGTCTGTCTGTCTGTCTGTCTGTCTGTCTGTCTGTCTGTCTGTCTGTCTGTCTGTCTGTCTGTCTGTCTGTCTGTCTGTCTGTCTGTCTGTCTGTCTGTCTGTCTGTCTGTCTGTCTGTCTGTCTGTCTGTCTGTCTGTCTGTCTGTCTGTCTGTCTGTCTGTCTGTCTGTCTGTCTGTCTGTCTGTCTGTCTGTCTGTCTGTCTGTCTGTCTGTCTGTCTGTCTGTCTGTCTGTCTGTCTGTCTGTCTGTCTGTCTGTCTGTCTGTCTGTCTGTCTGTCTGTCTGTCTGTCTGTCTGTCTGTCTGTCTGTCTGTCTGTCTGTCTGTCTGTCTGTCTGTCTGTCTGTCTGTCTGTCTGTCTGTCTGTCTGTCTGTCTGTCTGTCTGTCTGTCTGTCTGTCTGTCTGTCTGTCTGTCTGTCTGTCTGTCTGTCTGTCTGTCTGTCTGTCTGTCTGTCTGTCTGTCTGTCTGTCTGTCTGTCCGTTGAAAACACGCTAATAAATGTATTTATTTAATTTAGGACCAACTTTTTTATACCCTCCACTTAGTGATAGAGGGTATATATAAGTTTGTCATTCCGTTTGTAACACCTCGAAATATTGGTCTAGGACCCCATAAAGTATATATATTTATGATCCTCGATCGATTTTAGGTCGATCTAGCGATGTCCGTCCGTTCGTCCGTCTGTCTGTCTGTATGTCCGTCCGTAGAAAACACGCTAACTTTTGAAAGACTTTACAGAGGCTACTGAAGTTTGGCATATATGTTTGTCATTTACCTGGTCAGGTTGGTATTGCAATCCAGCCAAATCGGTCCAGTGGTTCAAAAGTTATGAGCAAAAGAGTAAATTTCGGCAAGGGTGTTTCGCGAATTTACGAGATAAAAACGATAACTTTCGAAAGACAACAATGAGACTACTGAAGCTTGGCGTGTATCTTTGCCGTTCCCCGGGTCTGTTTGGTATTCAATTTCAGCTCAATCGGTCCAGTGGTTCAAAAGTTATAAGCAAACCCCTGAATTTCAGATTGTTTCATCTAAAATGCCACGTGTTTTAACAAGTTTTAAAAGCATTGGTGGTAACTAAACAATGCTTTTCAAACTTGTTTAATTTTAAAGCAATGCTTTTTAAACTTGTTTAGTTTTAAAAGCATTGGTAACTTAAAAATTACACTCGAAAAAAATTTACACTCAAAAAAAGTTTTACACTCAAAAAAAATTTTACACTCAAAAAAAATTTACACAGAAAAAAATTTAGTTTTTTTTTTTTTTTTAAATGACAATATTTTGTGTACATACGTACGTGCATTCACTCAGAAATATTTTTACAGTAAAAAAAAAACATTTTACACTCAAAAAAAAAAAAAAAAATTTAAATTTTTCTTAAAAAAAAAAAAAAATGACAAAAAAAGAGTTTTTTACTCAAAATAAAATATTTCTAATCAAATTGTTAATTTTTTTCACATTAAAAAATGTACTACCCTTTCAAAAAATGCATTGTGGAGGGTATGCATAGATTCGGCAAAGTCGAATTTAACTTTTCTACTTGTTGAGATTGTGGTGCATTCCGTTTGATTGTGATAAATATTTAATCAAGGCAACTCGCCACAAATTTGACCATTTTTCCAATATTTGACCACGCCTTCTAAGCCCAGTTTTTGAAAAATTGAAAAACCAAAAACGCAATTTTCTAAGTTCCATATAGGGCTATCCATACAACCTATTCAGAAGTTTACAGTACACATGTTTTTTTTCGCTGGATATTTGGTGTGGAATGCCTCATATCAACGGCGTATACAGAGGGGGGCCCAACAACAACAACAAAAAAATATTTTTTTATATGTATTATATGAAAAAAACAAAAAAAAAATTTTTGTTGTTGTTGTTGGGCCCTGAAAAAACAGTCCTGCATACGCCGTTGCCTCATATGTAACAATTTTTTTAGACTACTTTTTAAATAAAATATAAATAGCTAGCTATTTTGGCTACGGCAAAATGTCGGGCAATCTAGCGTTGATTTCGTCACGAATGTTTTTCTTGAGGTCGTCGATAATCTGAGAATTTTTGGAGTTCATTTTGCTTTTTAAATAACCCCACAAAATTAAGTCGGAGTATCAAATCTGCAGATGAGACCCAGTTATTATCGCCCTTTTTGACATCGCACCTTCAGGGAATTTTAACTGGGCACCTGGATTTCCATATTTGCCTACTCTGGACTTCTTTTTCTGATGTTATTTGAAAAGAAAAAACTGTGCCAACAATCATCAGACCATTGGCGAGCTCAACATTAACATTTTGAGATGCTCAAAAAAGTAATGGAAATGCTTAAACAAGGGTATCTTATCATGGCCAATAGAAATATTATATTCGAAAAGTAGTCCAAAATAAAAATATCTCACATATGAAAATCGGTTGATTTTGTTTAAGTTATTCAAAAATAAATCATGCTTGTGTCCAGTTATTTTTTCAAAATCCAGCAAAATTTTTTTCATTGTCCAGTTATTTGACTTCTATTTTATATTGAGTTTCAGTTAAATCGGTTCAGTGTTGGAAAGGTATGAGCAAAACTGGAAATTTTGAAGGTCGACCGTTTCAGATTATTCAAATTATTTCCCATCATCATACTTCATAATTTTCTGTTGAAATCTTGTTAAATTCAGTAAAATTGGTCTTCTAAAAACTGTATCCGATTCTGTACCATTTTGCCAAAAATTTTGGTAAAAACATTTTGACACTCTGATACATTTTTTTATAAAAATTTTTTAAAAATTTTTCAGAACAACTTTTCAACACTAAAATATTTTTCTAGAAAAAATTACAGTGATTATGAGAATTCCTCTTTCAAAATAGATTCTGAAATTTCCCCTGGTTCTAGCCAGCTTAATTTTCCTACTTGCTTTCTTTTTCCTCAGTCTCCATAATAGTCGGTCTCATAAAGCCCTCTTGTTAAACCTACTTACATAAATACTAAATTTCAACATATTCTTATTATTTTTTTATTATTGTTTCCTTTACTCTATTTTATACTATTATCCTGTATTTTTTCCTCTGCTTCATACATAATATTACACCATTTAACTTAAATATTAACGGGGATGGTATTCCAAGTTAATGAAACTGAGGGAGATTTTCATTAGCCTGTGATTGTTGCACTGTGCAACAAGAAAAGAGAGCGCAAATGGCTTTAATGAGAAATTAAATTAAACCACTAGGAAGTTGTAGGTATTATCAATTGTATTTCAGAATTATCAATTGTATTTCAGAATTATCAATTGTATTTCAGAAATTAACAATTGATTTTTAATTGTATTTCAGAATTTATCAATTGTATTTCAGAATTTATCAATTGTGTTTCAGATATTATCAGTTGTATTTCAGAAATTATCAATTGTATTTCAGAATTTATCAATTGTATTTCAGAATTTATCAATTGTATTTCAGAAATTATGTATTGTATTTCAGAAAATATCAATTGTATTTTAGAAATTTTCAATTGTGTTTCTGAAATTTTCAATTGTTTTATGAACGTTAGTTTCTGAAATACAATTGATAAATTCTGAAATACAATTGATAATATCTGAAATACAATTGATAACTTGTGAAATACAATTGATAATTCTGAAATACAATTGAAGGGCTTATTGTAAAAACTCGATAAGCAACATTTCATTTTATGGTGGTTTTTGCCCTAAAACTTTTGAAATTGTGTAGAAAATATAGCTTTTGCAGAGCTTTCATTCTCATGATACTTGTACGAAGGTTTAAAGCACGACTTCTGACAAAAATTTGTCAAAAGAACATCAGTAGAAGGCGAAAAACACCAACAAATAAAATGTTGCTTAACAAGTTTTTGCAGTAAGCCCTTCTATTGATAATTTCTGAAATACAATTGATAAATTTTGAAATACAATTGATAGTTTCTGAAAAACAATTGACATTTTTTAAAATACAATAGATTATTTCTGAAATACATTTAATAAGTTCTGAAATACTATTAAAAAGGTCTGAAAAGCAATTGCTAATTTCTGATACACATTTGATTAGTTCTAAAATGCAATTGAAAACTTCTGAAAAGCAATTGATAATTTCTGAAATACAATTGATAAATTCTGAAATACAATTCATAACTTCTGAAATTCAATTGATTATTTCTGAAACACAATTGCAAATTTTGTAGATTTTTTTTTGTGAAATTACCTTGGAAATTGGGCATTTACGAAAAAAATTTTAAAATTACTAAAAAAAATTAAATTTTGATGGACTAAAACACAAAATTTTTTGTTAAAAAACAAGGAAAACTGTCAAATATTCGTAAAATGGGGTTACGAGACTTTTTCTAGTAATTTGACAAGGTTTTAATTAGAGTTTGCAAAACGATTAAAATCGTAATCGTAATCGCGATTAATCGCACCAATTAATCGTAATCGTAATCGACAAAAAAAAACATGCGATTACGATTAATCATTTTCAATTTTTTTGAACTGATTCCTTTTGCAATAGATTCTTGAATATATTCTACAGTAATCACTACAAAATTTTCTATGTAAAATTATTTTTCAAAAAAACTATTTGCTCTAAAACCGATTATATAATAATAATAATAATAGTTTTTATCACATCACATGATCAATTATTTTTATTTATTCTCTCTATTTATTTACAACTCATTTTTAATAAATGCAACCTAACCGAGAACTGGTATCAACGACCGTCGTCTCGTTGTAGCGAAAAAAACCAAGGGTTCTATTGGGAATCGAACGACCCCCACGTTGAGAGGCTAGCACGCTACCAACTAGCCTACGGGGGGCCTCTAAAAACGATTGCTTTCGGCACAATTTCAAACAAAAATCATTGATTCTGGAATGTTAAGTAGAATCGATTGCAGGATAATATGATGCGTTCTGGAACCGATTATTTGGAACAGAAAATGTTGCTGGGTTGGCCCATGATTCATTAAACTTGTTTCCAATTTGTATTAGTTTTGAAACAAAAAAATCGTAACAAAAACTTTGCAAGAGCGCTCTAGAATACCAAAATCTTGATTTATTTTTGCTGGGGATTAATTTTTGTATTTTCGTGCTTTCTGAAATATAAATTTTAAAATAATTTTTTATTAAAACAACTGCTACTCAAAGTATTTAAAAAATTCGATTAATCGATAATCGCGATTAACGGCAATTTTTTTAATCGTAATCGCGATTATGAAATATCTCGATTATTTGCAAACTCTAGTTTTAATGATTGTGCTTGATACGTTTTTCACCATATCTTAGGCTACATTCAAACTACAAATACTTACAATGGTAAAGTGAGATGATTTGTGATGTGATTTTGTTCAACGCAAAATGACAAAGTGACTTGAAAATCACGCAAGTGGAAAAAAATCATCACTTATTGTATTTCAATCGCCAGGTGGGTTTCGCGGTGTACTTACTAATGAGTTAATTTACATTTAAATGACATAGTGACTTGAAAATCACGCAAGTCGAAATAAACATCACTTATTGTATTTCAATCGCCAAGTGGGTTTCGCGGTGTTCTTACTAATGAGTTAATCTACATAAAAGAACCCACAAAAAGCTTTTTGAGGATCTTAGTGCGTATTTACATTGGACAATTTTAATTGCGGCAATTCTGATTTTATAGTGTATCAGAGAGAGAGGTAAGGTTCCTCCCTCTCTTTCCGATACACTATAAAATCAGAATTGCGGCAATTAAAATTGCCCTGTCTGAATTGGGACTTACAAAGTTTGATGGATCTTACAAAGTTTTTGACGTTTCCACAAGAGTCAATAAAAAATTGAGTAACATATTCTAGCTCGGATAACTTCCTAATAAGTTTTCTCTTCATATAAATTTGTGAGTTTGTAAAAGTTCATATTCCTTAATGTGAGTGTGTGTGTGTGTATCAGTGATGATAAATGACATTTTCAAGATTGTACTGACTTGAATAAAAAGTGTACTTTTTTTGACCCTCATTGTACCAAAAAAGTTTTAAATTTTTTTATACCCTCCACTCTAATGATAAAGGATATATATAAGTTTGTCATTCCGTTTGTAACACCTCGAAATATTGGTCTAGGACCCCATAAAGTATATATATTCATGATCCTCGATCGATTTTAAGACGATCTAGCGATGTCCGTCCGTCCGTCCGTCTGTCCGTCCGTCTGTCTGTTGAAAACACGCTAACTTTTGAAAGACTTTACGGAGGCTCCTTAAGTTTGGCATGTATGTTGGGCATTTACCTGGTCAGGTTGGTATTGCAATCCAGCGAAATCGGTCCAGTGGTTCAAAAGTTATAAGCAAATGAGTGAATTTCGGCAAGGGTTTTTCTGGAATTTACGAGATAAAACACTCGGTAACTTTCGAACGGCAATACTGAGGGTGCTGAAGTATGGCCTATATATTTTTTTTAAATTTCAGCCAAATCGGTCCAGTGGTTCAAAAGTTATTAGCAAAACCGTAAATTTCAGATTCGCCTCACCTTAAATTCACGCGTTGAAACCCCGTTAAACAGGTTTTAAAAACATTGGTAAGTCACAAAAATATTTTAGAACGCATTTTTGTCACTCAAAATATTTTTGCACTAAAAAAAAAAAAAATACACTCGAAAAATATTTTACACTCAAAAAAAATTTTACACTCAAAAAAAAATTTAGTTAATTATTTTTATTTTTTCCAAAAATTAGTTTAAAAAAAAAGTTTTTTTAAACAAAATAAAATATTTCTAATCAAAAATGTAATTTTTTCACTCTAGAAAATTTAATATAACTTAAAAAAGGCATTGTGGAGGGTATTCATAGATTCGGCCAAGTCGAATTTAACTTTTCTACTTGTTTTAATTTTTATTAAACAATAATACAATACCCTTCACCAGTGTTTCCTAGAAAATGGGAGTGTTTCCTAGAAAATGGGTTCCAAGACCACACATGACCAAAAATTAGAATGGGACCTATGTCCAATTAAAATCGGACTTTGAGAGAGTTGATCCCAACCTTCCAAAAATTATAAAAAATCCCAAAAATCTTTTAAGCCATAAGAATTCAAATTCCGCTTCAAGATTTGCAAAAATCCAAAAAAAAGTTTTTAATGAAACGCCCTAATGGGGACTACAACTGGAACTGATCTGATTTCTTTAAAATTTATAATGGTGATTTGTGAATACAAAACGTACACCTGGCAAGTTTCGAAAAGATATCTATTATAATACAGCATACATACTCCATTTAGTCCAATTGAAAGGGTGGGTTTGTACGGTGGCTAGGTCTAAACATAAATCGTCCTTGGGCCAAAAGTAGCTTTAAATTTCAGGAAAATTTATCGAAAATTGCGAAAATTGCGTCTTTACTAACAGAAAAAAGAATGAAGAAAATTATTTTCTGTTCGTAAAGTTCGTATTTTTTGGCGAATTTAATTCCCAACAACTGTGTCAACCCTGGTTGACACATTAAAAGAGTAGAAGTAAAATTTGTAATTGGGAAAATTTTGAAGTTGTATTTAATCAGTCAATGGGGTATTGCCGTACTTTTGGCATCCGCATTGTACTGAAAAAAGTAGAATTGTACTTACTTTATCATCCCTAGTGTGTATGTAGTAGATGTGTGATAGTATGCTAGATCTTGTGTGCACATTTAACAATGTGCAACATATATTACATTTTTCTATTACATACACTGTATGTGTGTGAGTGTGCTACTATATATGGGGCTAAAAGGAAAATGTTATAAAAACTATTGGCGCATGATTTATGCATAAGAGTTAAAGCGAAACTGCTGCTTAACAATTGTGTGACATTTTAATATGCACACACATACATACACACTCAAACACACACATACACACACACACACATATCCAACCATATGCTATAAAAAACGATTTTCACACAACAATACAAGTGGAAATACTTAGACACAAGCACAGACACATAAATACATATATTCTAGCAAACTCACATACACATGATGAGGCATGTGTGTGTTTAGCATGCAATATTTATGGTGCATATGAAGATAAATGACTTTATATTATGTGATGCACTTTGAAAATCTATTTCCGTTGTTAAAAAAAAAAAAAAAAATTTAGTTGATTGTGGTGGAAGAAAACCCAGATATAAAACGGAACTTATAAAAAAAACTGAGATTATAAAGTAGATCACTGTGTTAAAGTCAATATGAAAATAAAAGTTGCAAACGAGATAAAACGGAACGGAACATAAATTGCTAAAAGCATTTTAGTGTAAAAATTTTGATCTAATTATTTTATATTTTTTTTTTGTATTTTTGTATTTTTTAATGCGCATTAGAGTGTCCCACACGAGTAAATTTTTAGCATAATTAAAATTTACAGGAAGCACAATTTTTTAATTGTTCCTATATCCTCTCGCCAAAGCGATGATCTGTCTTGTGGATTTAGAGGAGGAATTTTTTTTTTTTTTTAATTTCAAAAGTGAGCCATTGGCAGTTTTTATGACACTTCAAAAATTCTTTCCTGGTAAATTTTTAAAAAAATTTCATGACCCGTTTAAAAGAACCGGATTTTGTTACTTACATTTTTTTACCCTGCAACATTTTTTTAAAAGATACCTACGCCGTATCTCCACTCCCTAAGTAGGCTCCCATACAAAATTAAATTTTTATAAAATTTGCTCAAACTGTTATTTGCATGAGAGCCTACTAAGGGAGTGGAGATAAGGCGTAGGTATTTTCTAAAAAAAAATGTTGTAGGGTAAAAATAAATGGGGGTCGGTCTCACTAATGACCCCTCTCGGACGCACCATTGGACCGGTAGAGGCTGATTAAATAAAACAAATTTACAAAAAATCAAAAAAATTGTATGGGGACCCCCTTAACAGTTAAAGATAGAGGGTAGGTGTGTTCAGAGAAAATGTTTGGACTAAAAAAATTTTGTGGGTCGGTCATACATTTTGTTGCTCTAAGGGCAGTTAGAGCGGTTGGAGCAAATTTTAATAAATGTCGTTTTGTGTGGGAGCCCCCTTAGAAATTTGAGATAGGGTATTAGTTTGTTCCAAAGAAATGTTAAGACGTAAAAATTAATGGGAATCGGTCTTATAAATGACCCCTCTATGACGCACCATTGGAGCAGTAGAAATGATTTTAAGATTGGAAAATTACAATAAATTTTTTTCAAAAAATTTTAAAAAATAGTAACAATCGTTACACTCAAAAAAAAAACTGTAATGTTAGCAAAAAAGGCTTGTAAACCTACAAGAAAATTTGCTGATTTTGAACCCACAATTTTTTTGCTAAAGTTTGCAAAAATGTTTTGCCAATAATTAGTTAACTAAATATTTTTTTTTTTTGAACTTAGTTTATACACATCTGAGGACCCCATTGGGTTCGGACCCGATAGGTCCAGATCCCGATGGGCCTAGACCTAGTTGGGTTCCTTAAAAATCGTCATAGTTTTTGATCCAAAATTTGTGTCCGTTTCGCTCTACCTTGCTTAGTTTTTGAGATACGTGATTATAGGGGACCACTGGGGTCTTGAGAGTTAAAAAACTCGATAACTTCAAAAACAAAAACGCTTTTGGACTTTTTGTTGTGTCGGCATTATTTACCGAGATATGAGCATTTTAAAATTTTCGGGAATGCTAACTTTTTGGATCCAAAGTTAGGGCCCATTAGGGTCCACACATGTGAAGAGAACCGGCGATACTATGGAGATTCTAAGAATCAAAAATGGCCTCCATTTGGCTCTATCTGGCTTAGTTTCCGAGATAGCACCATTTTAAGTTTTCTGAAAATAAAAAAAAATTTACCATTTATTTTGCTAATATTAGCAAAAAATCTTGTAAAAATGTAGTCAACTCAATTTCAAATTTAGCAAAAGAAATTAGTTCAAAGTTTGTTTAAAATTGCTAATGTGCAAAATGAAGTTTACAAGAATTTTTTGCTAACATGCTAATCTCAACTAAAAATTTGCTAAAAGTTAGCTAACTAGCGTTAGCAAAAAAAAAATAGTAAATCTACTAACGTATTTTTTTGAGTGTATCCCACGATCCTCCTGGGCAAAAAGTTTGTAGCATCGATGGAAGTTTTACACAAAAAAAAAAAAAAAACATCGAAGAGTACGAACATTTTCGAAAATGAGATTTAAATTTAAAAACTTAAAAATCGCATACTAGAAAGCTTTTAAGAATTTTTTTGGGATTTTTTTTTTAGAAAGAACGCAAAAAACAAAAATTTAAAAAAAAAAATTGAAATTTGGACCATTATTGAAGAAGTTATGAGTAAAAGAAGTTTAAGTAAAGGAACAAACTACCAATTTTTAAATATTCGATATCTTTTGAACGGGTCATCAAAAAAATATGAAAATTTACCAGAAAGGAGTTTTCGAATGGTACTAAAAACTGTAAACAAATTGGGAAAATCTAAAAAAAATAATTTTCAAAGTGTCCAATTTGACATGGAATGCCCCATATGTATAGTATATGAAAGTTTGAAATCATCTTTATGAAATTTTCCTATGTCTTTAAGCGTTCAACCTGAATCAAATTCGTCGCGTAAGGCGTAACGCCTAATAATTTTTCTAATATTTAAATGTGAGGAACAAACGGACGTAAAAACTTGAAATTTGATGTGTTGGTTTTTTGTTTACATCTTGCGCGACGTAATTTGATTCTGGTTCAACCCTAAGACATAAATATAATTGATACGGTTTGAAAAATCATTTTTTGGAAAAAAAAATCTGAAACTTTTTTAAAATTTAAAAAAAAAAAAATTGATAGATTTTGAGTAACTATTGACTTGATTAAATTAAAAAAAATTACTTAAAAAAAACGAAAAATTTCAAGTAAAGTTTTAATTGTGTCAATAAAAAATTTACTCAAATTTTTTAGTAAGCATATAATATTTTTTTATTAAAAGATTACTCACTTCCATTAAATCGGTAACTGGTGCAAAAATGAAAAATGTCTTAAACTTGACAAGGGAAGTATTTCAACCCTTATGAAACGATTTGCATGAAACTTAAAATATATATAAAAGAGACAATTCTAAGGTCGAGTGTCTCGGCTAATCGACCAGATCGGGGATTCAGGGGTTCAAAAAATGGGTCAAAAAATAACGAAAAAAAGCTTTATTTTTGGATTTTAAAGCTATTTCTTTTTAAGAAACTATATGATGTTTCCATATGAGAAGAAAGGGTTTTTAAAAATTCGGCATGGTTAAATATTTTTTCATGAAAAGGTGTAAATTTTGGTTGGTATATATGTCATAGACATAGACCTATACGATATCTATATCAATACGAAATAATCTCTATTAATTTTAAGTCGACAACTATTTTTGCTCTAGACGATATTCCTTTTATTTCGAAAGTTATCGAAATTTTACCGACGTTTTAAACACTAATATTTATGGCCGAAACACTCCAACCTTAAAATCGTCTCTTTTATAAATATTTTAAATTTCAGGCAAATCGGTTCATAAGGGTGTAGTAAATTTTAATATGAAAAAGTCTCACTGAATATTTTAGAATCAACTTAAGGGGTCATTCTTAGTGAAATCAATCAAAAATAACTAACAATTTTCTTGACTCCCTCTGATTTTGATGAAATTTGGTTTAATTGTAACCCTAAGTGATAAACTGACGCACACTTATTTTCAGCCCTCTAAGTAAACAGTGGCCGAAAATACGGAGCATCAAAATTTCCCCCAAAATCTCCCAGTCGCGACTCTTTGCAACTTAAAAACTTAATATCGTTGGTTCTATTATAGCTGGAAAGTCCATTTTTGATTTGTTTTAAAGCCCATAATATGCTCTGCAAACCCTACCATAACCAACAAATTTTCGAAAAAAATAAGGGTTACCTCCCTTATTTTAATGTCGTGATATAGGGAGGGGAAAATGTGGAGGACGGTATACCCCGATTTGTTTTTTTACTTGATAAACTTATAGAGAAAGCCCTTAAGAATATATTCTAAAATTTTTATGTTGGGACAACAATGGGATCGCTCAAAATCAAAATTTTTCACAATTTCGCCCAAAATCTCCATACACTCAGAAAAAAAACTAACTAAAAAATGGGAAAATTAACTAAATCCAAGGAAAATTGATAATGATTTAGCTCCATTGCCATGTATTCCTACTTTTTAGTCCATATTTTTTTTTTAAATTAGGACCAATTTGAACTAGAAAGTGCGAAAAAATTTCCCATTTTTTAGTTAAAAAACATTTTTGATGAGGACATTTTTCCTAAAAATTAGTTAATTTCATATTTTTTATTGGTTTATTTATAGAATCGCATGCGAATACACACAGAATTCTCATTATGTTCATTTTTTATTTCAAATATAAAAAAACGTTTGTTTCTTATGGTCAAGTAATAAATTTCATTAGTTTTTAAAGTTAAATTACAACAAAGACTTTGTCTTTAACGTTTGTTCCCAGACTATGGGAAAACACGCCAAAGCTAAGGCCATTGTTGTGATTAAAATATTATTTTTTCCCTCACACATACATGTGTAGAAAAAAATGTAAACATTAAATTTATTACTTGTTATACAAGACCAAACTCTCTTTTTCATATACTACAAATAATAAACAAAATGTGAACTACAAGCAAGCATGAAAAAAAAAAAATCAACTAAACAATTTCATGTTATGAAAAATTTACTAAACTTGTGGAAAAAACTTCCTCAAATTAAAGAAGATAAATATGATAAACTAATTGGTAGGAAATTACGTCCTAAAACTGAATTTTTATACCCTCCACTCTAGTGATAGAGGGTATATATAAGTTTGTCATTCCGTTTGTAACACATCGAAATATTGGTCTAGGACCCCATAAAGTATATATATTCATGATCCTTGATCGATTTTAAGTCGATCTAGCGATGTCCGTCCGTCCGTCCGTCCGTCTGTCTGTCTGTCCGTTGAAAACACGCTAACTTTTGAAAGACTTTACAGAGGCTCCTGAAGTTTAACATATATGTTCTCCATTTACCGGGTCAGGTTGGTATTGCAATCCAGCGAAATCGGTCCAGTGGTTCAAAAGTTATGAGCAAAATAGTAAATTTCGGCAAGGGTATTTTTCGAATTTACAAGATTAAAACCACTATAACTTTCGAAAGACAATTCTGAGGTAGCTGAAGCTTAGCATATATATGTTGCTGTTGCGTTTTGAATTTCAGCAAAATCGGTTCAGTGGTTCAAAAGTTATAAGCAAAGCAGTGAATTTCAGATTTGTTTCACCTTAAACTGTTGAAAACTCGTTAAACAAGTTTTATAAGCATGGTGAAATACCAGTTTTGTAAAACTTGTTGTTGTTTGTTTTCTTGTCGTGGGGTGCAGTTTAGTTGTTAGACAAGTAAATATTTGTTATTGTTTTGTTATTGTGAGTGTTACTGTATGTAACGGGAAAAAATCAAATAAAGTATGTGTATGATTGAATGTTAATTTGTTTTTGGGTTTTAAAGAAGAAGATGGTAATATAAAAAGAAGAAAATATGTGAAATAGTTTTTTTTATGTATTACATTATAGGTATAAAACAACAAAAATATTTTACAAAGTAATTTGTTACTCAAAGAAATTGTACACTAAAAAAGTATTTACACTCAAAAAAAAAATGTTACACTCAAAAAAAATGTACACATTATTATTTTTTTTTTGTTTAATGAAATGGCAGACTCAAAAAAATGTTGACAGTTAAAAAAATTTTACACTCAAAAAAATTTGATTCATTAAAAGAAAGTTTGACTCAAAATAATATATATTTTTCTAATAAAAAATTTGTAATGCAATTTTTGAAATTTTTTTTAGAAAATTACTAACAAATAACATTGTGGAGGGTATTCATAGATTCGACCAAGTCGAATTTAATTCTTCTACTTGTTTGAACTAAATTTTGTTTTAAGAAATATGTCTTAAAAAAAAGATTTTTTTTCATTTATTTAGGGAAAATTTCTTTGGCGGAAAGAATTTTTTCCATGTATTAGGGAATTCCATTTAAGGAAAATTATGGCCTATTTAACAGTCCATGAACTAAAATTTTTTTCTATAAGTTGTGAAAATTTCCAAAATTTTAGTTAAATTTAACTAAATTGTGGGAAAATTTATAAACTATTTTGAAGGAAATTTTTCCAACGTTTAAGTTAATGGTTTTTTTTTTGAGTGTATCGCAACACTTTTGAACCTTAAAAATTTAATATCATAAGTAGGGTGACCATTTTTTTCTGAACTCAAATCAGTACGCCCAAGTTTTTAAGTTTGTTTTTTTTTTAGAAATAACTCTCTGAAAACTCTTTTCTACTTATGGGAAAACACTGATGGTTTTTCAACACTCAAAAAATGTCGGTTAAACTAACAAACTCAATTACTATTTCAGTAGAGACAATTGCAGAAAAACAACTGTAGAAAAACAACTATTAAAAAAACAACTGCCATGAACAGTTGTCATTTTTTTGCATAAAATTTATTTAACTTCCATTTCCGTGCATATATTTCCGTGCATATATATTTAATACCAAAAACCCACAGGTTTTGAGAATAAAAAAATTCCTCAGATTTTGGGGACTTTTTCTCTTAAGTTATAATAACTCTTCTTTTAGAAAACTTTCCAGATAATAAGCACATGATTTTTTTTAATAGCTCTGATCAGAGATGCCAACAATTTGAGAGCAAAACGCGTACAAAAATTTTTTAAACGGGTAAAAACGCGTAAATTTGCTTGAAAAAAAGTATAAATTTTTTTCCAAATAAAATGTTTGATAAGTTTGTTGGTTAAACTTTTAAGCAACCGATATAAATCGTTGTACAATTTTACATGGTCTGCATTTTCCGCTTCAAAAGCCAAATTAAGTCTTTGAACTTCACCCAGAACAGAATTCAAATATTAAATCAAAATAGAAAAAAAAAAACTACAATGAATGGCATTTTTTAGAGCCTGGTTTTGTTCTTCAAGGGAAAACATTTCCCCTTAGTCCGATTTTGACCTTTTTTCCAAACTTAATACGACCAATGGTTATTGACCATAATAATAAATTCGTTTCATATTTCAGGCGTCTAGCTCTTAGTTTGAACTGCATATTGGTTCCCAGATAGACAGACGGACATTCAAAAAATGTCTTTGAATCGATCGAAAATCAATCAAATATATACTTTGTGAAGTCTCCGACTAATATTTCGATGCGTTACTCTCGAAATAACAAACTAAGTATACCGCCATACTTTATTTGGAGGCTATAAAAATTAATTTTAAAAAGCACTAAAAGCACCAACTGAAAATTTAAAAAGCACCAAGTTAGTGCGTTTTTCTAACTTGGCACTAGGTTAAAAATTTTCGCGTTTTGACACATCAAAAAGCACTAGATCTAGCGCGAAAAGCACTAAGTTGGCATCCCTGGCTCTGATGTTTTGAGCACATTTTCCAATAAATTCAAATGACATTACCTCATCGAACATATCAGAATCATTTGGATTCGTTTAATTACATAATCTTTCTTAAAATATTTAAAATTCATTATCCCCTGAACTTTTTGTTATAGAAAACCTTAAAGATTCTGTGCTCATTTTATATAAATTTATGAAGATCAAAATAAGCTCATGCTCAGATACATTTCTGCCTTAAGAAACCTCTTAATATACGAACTCTAAGCTACTTAGAATTAATTCAAATTATCTCATTGTCAGACTTAAGTTATAAAAAGCTACTCTGAAGACTTCTTATATGGAAATTCATGTTTTATATAGAATTTTTGAATGAAAATATTTTATATGTTAAATTCTTAATTATTATGTTTATGTTTAATTTTTAAATTGTTAAAGTCTTAAGACTTTTTCCAAGAAAAAATTAGAAAACAAAACTTGTTATCCAAAGGAGTTGGGGGGACACCATCCACCTCAGTATAAATGTTGCCAAATTAATTTATGAATATTTTGCACTTAAATAATTAAAACATTTTTTTTTTTAATCCACGCCTAGTTGACCATAATTACCTATAAATTGTCAAAACCTTAAGTTATTTCCTTCTTTTATACCAATTCTGTAATTCTAATACATTTTTTTTAGATTCCGAAACACTCTTTGATATTTTTCCCTAAAAAAATTCTTAGATTTTAAGACATTCTGAGTATATATTTTCGGCTATAGAAAAATTCTAAGATTCTAAGTAATTTTTTTCTGATTTTATTTGTCTTAGCAACAAATTGATAAATTTTTAATCAAAGTTTCCATTTTTTTATTTATTTTTAAACATTAATTCCGTTTCCTATATTTAATATATTACTCACACACACTCATGTGTGCATTAGGGTGGCTCGAAAAGTTACTTTTTACTTTTCGAATTTCATCGAACGATTTGACTAAACATTTAAACATAGAGTTTTTAGACCAAAACGAACAATAATTTGTCAGGCAATCGACAAAAGTAATTTTTTGTGATACAACATAAAATTTGAAAAGGGGTAAAAACGATTTTGTTTCTGTTTTTTGATACATTTCACAACAAGATAAAGATGACACCGACAGGAATAATATTTTTTTCTGGATATGTATCATTAAAAGCAATATCTCAGCTAAAGTCCTTTCAAGTCAAAACTAAAAAAAAAAAAATTTAAAAATTTTTTAGAGTAAATTTAGGCCCTAATTTTTTTTTTTCGAACTCAATTTTAAAGCGAAAGGGTTTATCCCACCAAAATGAAATTTTTAGTGGTTAATAAGCTGATCAAATAAAATAATAATTAAATAAATAAAATAAAAAATCGAAAACAAAACTTTGGTTTGTATGTTGAAACATTTTTTTTTGGTGCAAAACTTTAACCCCCCAAAGGCACGGGTTAATTTTTAGAGTTTTTTAGTTTTTAGACCAAAACGAACCATAATTTGCCCGGAAATCGACGAAATTCAAAAAAATTCATTATTCGTGCCACCTTAATTTGCATACGTAAATATATATTTTATACTAGTGATGGGCGCGTGACTGACTTTTTACTATCACTCACAACATAACAGGAATTTTTTAAAGCACGCACAATCACTCACGAGCATCTTTTTTTCTACTCACACTCACTCACAAACACGTGAGGAAATTTTAGACAATTTACACTGACGTGCACTCACACAAGCTCCAATCACGCTGATTTACACTCAGGAAACTGTTATTTATACAAAAAAAAATTAAAAACTAAAACTTTAAGGCATTTATTCATTGTAGCTGAAATATAAAAAAATTAGGTTTATTTGACAGGTTTATTCTAGCTCGAGGTCATTATTTCCTTCACTAGAAAATTATTTTTCTGTTTTAAATTTATTTATGTTGGTCATTTTTGCTTAATCGTGTTTTGGAATCTGTCAGATTTCATTGTCATGATTATTTAGAAAATCTATTACACCTTTCGACAAAAATCGAAAAAAGTCGTTAAACACAAACCGGATAAGCTAGAAACTCGGGACTAAATATGGTAAAACTGCATTTACAGTTTTTCATTTCGTGAATCTGTTTCCTTTAAAAGGACTTCAAAGTTTTAGAGGATTACATTTTGCAAAATATTTTTGTACTTTTCCTAGGATGCCACCAGTGATGGCAAATGAAAGAGGAGGAACATTATTCACAGTAATCACAAGAAGAGGAACATTATTCACATCAAAATGGAAAAATACGAGGAGATTTTTCTCCTTTAGTTTTAATATAAGACAAGTACAAATATTTAAAAAATATTATACAAAATTTTGTCCTTTAAAATTTTGAAGTCCTTTAAAAGGGAAACTGTATCACAAAATGAAAAACTGTAAAAGCAGTTTTACTCCATTTGATTTCTACAAAAAAAAATTAATTAAAAAACTCGTAGATTTAATTAAAAAATTAATTAAATCCGGACCAAGCACTAAAAAGCGCATATAAATTAAAAATATTTGTATGTCGTTAACTAAAAATAAATGGATATTTATTTATTTATAAACTTAATACTATAAATTAAAAAATTTTATTAAAATTAAAAAAAAATAATTAAAATTTTAATTATATAAATTAAAAATTTAATTAAAAAAAATTTGGAAAGAAATTAAAATTTTAATTGTATTAATAAACAAAAAAATAAAAATAATTAATTTTTAAAAAAATAAATAATTAAAAAAAAAAGTTTAAATAAAAAGGTTTAAAAAACATATTTTTTCAAACTTTACCAAATATATTTATGCCGTAACGACATAGTCACTGAGAAAATTTTATAAAGTTAGCTATAAACCTTTTATATACATAAACATAAAACTATAAACAAAATGAGAATTCAAAAATCTATATGAGAAATAAAAAACTGGTACTGCGCAATAACTCCCAAATGAAATAAGTCCCAATTAAATAATTTCCAATGAAACAAGTTCCAAGAAAAATGAATTAACTCCACACTTTAAAAAATGAAATAACTCCCAAAGAAAAAATTAAATATGTCCCAATATTTGGGAGTTATTTAAAATCAAAAAAATAACTCCCAAAAAAAATTTAAAAACTCCCAATGAAATAAGTGCCAAAGAAAATGAAATAGTTTTTGTTTTTCTGTAAATGAAATAAGTTCCCAATACAGGAATTATATCTACATGTTCATAGTCCAAAAATTATGAAAACAATATCGTCACCTAAAATGCAAAACGCCCTAACTAACAAAAAATTCAAAATCGGTATCTTAATTGATTCTTGTGTATTTTATTAACCTACACATCCTTAAAAAAAATAAGGGTCACATTAAAAAAATTAGCGATTTTATAGCCCAAAATTAAAAACATGTGAATTGCGACATCGCCAATGAACGCAACCAGAAATATTGTTTTTTTTAACACAAAATTTTATAGTTTTTATGCGTAGCCTGCCCTCGGCCGGGCTTAGGGACTACAAAATCCATGCATTTAACCCACCCTCTCCGCAAAGTAAAGTTTTCTAGGGTAGCAGGCCTTTACGCTATCAAATTTGTTACGCCTCAAAAAGGCCCGATATCCAAAATAGCTTTGGTTTGCAGAGAGGGTGGGTTTAATGCATGGAGTATGTAACTCCTAAGCCCGGCCGAAGGCCGGCTACGCAGAAAACCTTTATTACAAAAAAAAATAATAGAAGTCGTAATTTCGACATTTCGCCCAAAAAAAATGTTTTGGATTTTTTGACAATTTTGTTTTGGGAGAAATAACATTTTTAGACCTATCATTTTGGGCTATATGTCGCAGCTTGGGCGATATAACATTTACGATTTTGGGCGATAAGACCTTGGGCGCTATGTCCGTACGCCATATGTATATTGTTTTCAATTAAAATGAAATCAGTTCCACCATTGATGAAATAACTCCCAATGCTTAAAAAGAAATGAAATAACTCCCAAAGTATTTTATGTTGGGGTTTTTTCATTTAGAAGTTATTTCATAATGAAATAAATCCCAACAAAATTTGTGCAGTAAGTCCAACAACACTGGGACTAATTTCATAATGAAATAATTCCCAAATCGTATGTAAAATTTTTGGGAGTTGTTTCATTTTTTTTGGAGTTATTTCATTTGGGAGTTATTGCGCAGTACCTAAAAAACTTTCAACAAACTTTTTATACTTCTGTATTTGTTTTTGTAAGTAAAACAATGCAAACACGAAAACCAAAACAAAAAATTTTAGCTTTGCTTTATTTAATTAAACAATTAATTATATTAATTAAATATATAATTAATATTAAATTAAAAAAAAAAAACATTAAAAAATTAATTAAAAAAAGTTAAAAATTTGATTAAACAATTAATTATATTAATTAAAAATTTTATTTATATTAAATTAAAAAACAATTAAAATTTTAATTTAAACAAAACATACGATATTATTTTCCGTGTACCTTCAGACTTATATCATCATTCGTGTTTAATATTGGCTGTCGGACGGTGTTTACCAATTGAATAATCATATAAAAATCTGTTTCTAATTTTGTTTTGTTGGTTATTTTACGCTTGTGATCTAATTACAATCCAATTCTCAATAGGAGTAGAGTCGAATATGTTTTAATATTTTAGTTTGAACATTAGCGATTTGTCATTTAAATTCCCTTTGCTACTTGAAGTATTGGGTTTTTATATTTGCTAAATAATCTTGACAATGGAATCAGACAAATTCCAAAACACGTGTCAATTAAGTCTTGTAAAAATTACCAACATAAATAAATTTTAAACAGAAAAATAATTTTCTTGAAAATTATTCTATTAATTTTCATTAGCAACGGAAATAATGACCTCGAGCTAGAATAAACCTACTAAAAATAAATAAATTTAAAACAGAAAAATAATTTTCTTGAAAATTATTCTATAAGAAGGAAATAATGACCTCGAGCTAGAATAAATCTGCTCAAAATATAATATCTTAAAGGTACAATTTTTATTTTTTAAAAAATTTAATCAGAATTTCCAAATCTTACATTTTTTTCAGGAGAAAAGGAAATATGAAGAGAAAATTAGTCACTCCTAATCAGGTGAGTAAAATTGAGATAGTATGCTTATCTCTAGTTTATACTACACACACATTCAAATATATTAAAGTTCAAATGCAATCCGTACAATTCACTTACTTTTTACATACATGTATAAAAGTAAATACGTTTTTTTTAATATTTTATGGTATTGATGTCATCCAACAAACACAACATCCATTGGTACAACTACACACACAGCCAGACACACTCGCATACACAAGTAAAACATAAACCTATATATATGGTACATTTGTACAATGTGGTTCATTCAATGTACCATGTACCATTTTATGGTGTTGAAAACCTCCAAAACCTTTACACGAACAATACGAATTCTATAATAGCTGCTACGTCAGCATCAGCGACATCAAATCTACGTAAAAACCACAATCGACAAAATGGTTTGGGAGAGAGGGGACAGGAGCTATGCGTCTTTTTCTCGTAATTCATTTTTGTCACATTCACAATTTTCATTATACATTCACGTACACACACGCATAGAGACATGGAGATTTATAAAAGTGTTGCACTATGGAATAATATTAAAAAAAAAAACAAATACTCTCAGAGTCTGAGAGTATTTTTTTTTAGAAAAATATCTCAAAATCTAAAAATGTTTTGTAGAAAAAAAAGTTTTAGATTCTGAAATTTTTATACCGTAAACTTACAAGGGAATTACCCCTTATGCACCGATTTGCTGAAACTTAAAATAATAAAAGAGACGATTCTAAGCTTAGGGTGTCTTGGCTTATCGGTCTTATATGTAAGTCCTGAAAAATTTCGTTGTCACCTTATGAAATCATATGGTCCTTTGGGAAAAATTCGATTACACACAGAAAACGGGTTCGTTGTGCCAACCAAATTTAGAACCAACCAAATTATTGTAGTCCAGCCAACTATCACTTTTATCAGTTGTGATTACTAATAATTTCATTTCAATCGAATGGCATATTTATCGAATTTCATTACGAGCAACTGAATATATCTGTTGAAGCAACGAAAAATTATAAGACAAAAATGGTTGTTATAACCGATATTATAGCACCACAACTAAAATATTTTATTAATGGGCTCCTTCAGCCGCAAAATAAACAGACAAAAATAATGTTTTTTTGTAATATATTTACTAAATAAGTTACACAATTTTACAAGAATATATACATAAGTTGGTATTTAATACTACCATAATTTTTAAAAATAGTTTTTTTTTAAAAAAAATTCTCAGAATTTGAGAAAAACGTCTCAGCACTTTTTCTATAGAAAATATGAGATTTTTTCTATAGAAAAAAATCCTAGAATCTCAGACTTTTTGTATAGAATCTAAGACATTTTTTATAGTAAAAATATATCATAATTTAAGACTTCTATAGCAAAAATGTGTAAGAATCTGAGACTTTTTCTATAGAAAATATGTCTTAGAATTTAATACTTTTTCGATAGAAAAAATGTCTTAGAATCTAAGACTTTTTCTATAGAAAAAATGTCTAAAAACTTTTTTTAACAAATGGTTTTAGATTCTGAAACATTTTGCCTAAACGAAATTCTCAAAGTCTGAAACATTTTTTTTAAAGCAAAATTCTCATATTCTCAAATTCTTAGAATCTGAGACTTTTTCTATAGAAAAATTCTCAGATTCTGAGATATTTTTTCTATAGAAAAATTCTCAGATTCTGAGACTTTTTTTCTATAGAAAAATTCTCAGATTCTGAGACTGTTTTTCTATAGAAAAATTCTCAGATTCTAAAACTTTTTTTCTATAGAAAAATTCTCAGATTCTGAGACTTTTTTTCTATAGAAAAATTCTCAGATTCTGAGACTTTTTTCTATAGAAAAATTCTCAGATTCTGAGACTTTTTTTCTATAGAAAAATTCTCAGATTCTGAGACTTTTTTTCTATAGAAAAATTCTCAGATTCTGAGACTTTTTTTCTATAGAAAAGTTCTCAGATTCTGAGACTTTTTTTCTATAGAAAAATTCTCAGATTCTGGGACTTTATTTCTATAGAAAAATTCTCAGATTCTGAGACTTTTTTTCTCAGATTCTGAGACTTTTTTTCTATAGAAAAATTCTCAGATTCTGAGACTTTTTTCTATAGAAAAATTCTCAGATTCTGAGACTTTTTTTCTATAGAAAAATTCTCAGATTCTGAGACTTTTTTTCTATAGAAAAATTCTCAGATTCTGAGACTTTTTTTCTATAGAAAAATTCTCAGATTCTGAGACTTTTTTCTATAGAAAAATTCTCAGATTCTGAGACTTTTTTTATATAGAAAAATTCTCAGATTCAGAGACTTTTTTTCTACAGAAAAATTCTCAGATTCTGCGACTTTTTTTCTCTAGAAAAATTCTCAGATTCTGAGACTTTTTTTCTATAGAAAAATTCTCAGATTCTGAGACTTTTTTCTATAGAAAAATTCTCAGATTCTGAGACTTTTTTTATATAGAAAAATTCTCAGATTCAGAGACTTTTTTTCTACAGAAAAATTCTCAGATTCTGCGACTTTTTTTCTATAGAAAAATTCTCAGATTCTGAGACTTTTTTTCTATAGAAAAATTCTCAGATTCTGAGACATTATTTACATAGAAAAATTCTTAAATGCTGACACATTTTTTCTGTAAAAAAATTCTCAGAATCTGAGAAATTTTCTATAAAAAAAATTATCCCAGAATTTGACGATTTTTCTACAGAAAAACTGTCTCAGAATCTGATAATTTTTCTACAGAAATTTTTTTCGTACAAAAAATGACTCAAATTCAGTGACTTTTTTCATGCAAAAAGTCTCTCAGAATTTTAGATTTTTTCCATAAAAAAAATGTCCCAGATTCTAAGACTTTTTCTATAGAAAAGTTTCTCAAATTCTGAGACTTCTTCCATAGAATCTGAGACTTTTTATTAGAAACTCTTAAGACTTTTTCTATAGAAGACTTTCTCCGAATCCAAGAATTTTTCAATAGAAAAATTGTCACAGAATCTGAGACTTTTTCTATTGAAAAAACTTTTTAGAATCTAAGACATTCTATTGAACAAATGTCTCAGAATCTGAGAGTTTTCTATGGAAAAAATGGCTCAGAATCTGAGACTTCTTTTACCGAAAAACTGTTTCATAATCATAATTTTTTCCTTAGAAAAAATGTCTCAGAGTTTGAGATATTTTTTCTATAGAAAAAGTCTCAGATTCTGACACATTTTTGCTATAGAAGTCTTAAATTCTGATACATTTTTTCTATAGAAAATGTCTCCCTATAGACAATTTTTTTGTAAAAAAATTTTAGATTCTGTGACATTTTTTTATAGACATTTTTTTTTTTGTTTCAAAGTAAAATTCTCTGATATTTTTTCTGAGATATTTTTTTTATGGAAAAATTCTCAGATTCTCCGACATTTTTTTTTTTTTTGTAAAGAAATTCTCAGATTCTGAGATATTTTTTTGGTAAAAAAATGTCTCAGAATCTGAGAATTTTTCTATAGAAATAATGTCTCAAAATCTGACAATTTTTTTACCAAAAAAAATGTCTCAGAATCTGAGAATTTTCTATAGAAAGAAGTCTCAAATTCTAAGAATTTTTCTATAGAAAAAATTTCAGAGTCAGAGAATTTTTCTATAGCAAAAATGTGTCAGCATCTGAGAATTTTTCTATAGAAAAAATTTCTTACAATCTGAAACTTTTTCTAGATTTTGAGACATTTTTTCTGTAAAAAAATTCGCAGATTCTGGGACATTTTTTTATAGGAAAATTCTCAGATTTTAAGAAATTTTTTCTATGGAAAAATTCTCAGATTCTGATACATTTTTTCTATAGAAAAATTATCAGATTCTGAGACATTTTTCCTTTAGAAAAATTCTCAGATTCTGAGACATTTTTTCAATAGAAAAATTCCCAGATTCTGAGACATTTTTCCTATAGAAAAATTCTCAGCTTTTGAGACATAGAAAAATTCTCGAATTCTGGGACATTTTTTCTATATAAAATTTCTCAGATTGTGAGACATTTTTTCTATATAAAATTTATCAGATTGTGAGACATTTTTTCTATAGAAAAAGTCTCAGATTCTGTGACTTTTTATTTTAAAAAAAGGCGCAGATTCTAAGACATTTTCCCAAATCCGATATATTTTTTTTTATAAAAGTTTTTAGTTTAAAAAATTTTCCAGAATACATGGAGTTAGCCTTATACCTTCATCCTTGTGCCTTATACCCATTAACGTCTCGCATCTTCATCCATATTTTTCTCGTTTTTCAAATTCTTCTTTTACTCCTTATAGACATCTGCACACATTCTTCTACAGTACATGCATAAGGATAATTTTGCTTACCACATGTGTTCCTCATGTAAATCTCTGAAAAAAAATTGTCATTAAATTTAGAGCGACAATCTTATTATTAAAAAAGCTTACGGTTTATTTAGACGATTTCGCCATGTTTTTTCTGCCCAGTTACGACCAGTTAATGCGCGAATTCCTTTTTTTAATTTTTTTTACCGTGTTTTTTTATTAAAATTGATAATTTTTGATTTTAGTAATTTTTAATAAATTAAAAATAATAACAAATCTTAAAAATATTTTCTGACATTAATTGCAGAAAACAATTTTTGATACAAATGACTAATTAATGGTTGTGATATACAATTTTTGTATTTTAAATGGTTACTTGTACTGGTAATTGCAGGAACAGATTTAGTATTTTAATATGTAGTTTATATAACCAATATATGGTCAATAAGGCACTTATACGATTATATTGATATTTCTTCACTCATGAGTATAGTTTTTCTTCTCTTACTGTAGAAAATGAGTAAGAAGATATAAATTATGTATTCAATAATAGAAATTTGATAATTACAACTGAATCCCAACTGCTCTTTTTTCTGTGTGTACTCGCAAACAGAGCAAAAATTCATGTCAACTTAAATTTCACAAAGATAATTTCATTTTTACATGGATAGCCTAGGTTATGTCTTTAAAGAAACACCCCCCCCCCCCCCTTAAAATCGCCTCTTTCATGTTTCAGGCAAATCAATGTGTAACGGTTGGGGTACTTCATTTGTTAATTATGAGGTCCCTCATCGAATTATCTACCTGGGTCCTCATAACATATATAGCAAACCCGTTGGAACTTCGCTACCGGTAATATTAAATACCGATTTATAAAAGGATCAAGATTAGAGTCGCGATTTCTAAAATTCCACTGCGGAGATTTTTTATTTATTTGTGAATGTTAAGACTTTCATAAAATCTGTTTAGAATAACCCAGCAAAACTTAGATTACCAAATAAGCTATAAAATAAGGTATAGGATCTCTTATTTTATACATTGCAGCATTGATGATTTTAACAGGCGATGAGACTCAAAGTAATGCATCCACATTATCCCAAAGAATACCAGTAAGGTATAAAATAAGTCATACATTTATAACGAATAATACGAGTAAGGTGTAAAATAAATGATATTTTATAGGTTACGAGAAATGGAATAATATAGCATACCAGAATATAATATATAAGGTGTTACGAGTAGTGAAAAAGTAATTTTGTATTAAATTTACTCACGTGATTGTAAGTGAGTGTAAGTAGATAAAATATGCTCGTGAGTGTGTGTCGTTAGAAATTTTCTGTCGTGAGCCCATCTCTAGTTTAAACTTATGCATTTTTTTATAAAATAATTATTTTTTATGTTATTGTAATGCATTATGCATCAAATTATAAATAATGCATTATTTCAAACTTTCAAATAATACATAATGTAACCAAATATAAGTCATCCATGATTTAATGTTTAGAAATAATAAATATGAAATAAATTTTTTCCAATAATCATGCATTATGTAGCAAATTATTAGTAATGCATTATTTTTCACTTGAAAATAATACGTTGTGGAACAAATGTTTAGTAAGACATCCTAAAATAATGCTACAAATAAGGTATATACATTACCTGGTAATGTGTTATATAATCACTGCCCATTACCAAAGTTTTGCTGGGTACTATTCTTTAATTCCACGACGCATTTTCTTTAATTTAATCAATTTTTGTTTTAATTTAAGAAAAAAGTAATCTTTATTTTCCATATCTTCTTTAGTTTAAGAAAGAATTTACTTAACTTAAGAAATAAATGCTTTAGGTTTTTATGGCGATCCCATCTGGGGCACCATCTGAAGACCCCACGAGACCCTAACTTTAAATCCAAATTTCGATTTTCGCGGAATATTCAAAAGCCAATATATGTATATATATATATTTTTCAGAAAATTCCATCAGGAACATAGGCTGTGTACGTAGAATCTCCATCTCTGTCTGTCGGCTGCGATGTGTCTTACAAGGGAAGTCTCCCTAGTGTCACCCGCGGATCTTTATGGAATTGGTTTTATTTTGTAGAGCAGAAAAAATAAAGGGACACGTATTTTTTTTTAGCGGCCCAAATTCATATTTAGGGGGTGAAAAGGAGGGGGGAAGACAAGGCCATTTTTCAGTTTCTTTCGTTTATCTCCTATATTATGCAAAGAAACCTAGTCATGTTACATACCAAATGAAAGGTCTTTGGAAAACCTATCTACTTGTGCTAAGAACTTGTCTAAACATGCACAACTTTTCGTCATATTGAGTAAAATACCAAAATTTTAAGACATTTTTGTTAATAAGTCGAAAAATATTAACTTCTTTGGCCCGTTGTTAGCACCACGAGATAGGTTTTTTTAATACCTTTAATCTGATACCACACATGCCTATATTAATTTTGTTTATATAGGCGTAAATCGTAAAAAACTGAAAAATGTCAATTTCCCCCCATACAAATCGACCCCCCCTAAAAATGAGTTTGGGCCGCTAAAAAAAAATACGTGTCGAATTAATTTTCGTTCTTAACAACATATCCAAATTTCATGAAGATCGGAGGGTGACACCAGGGAGACTTCCCTTGTTAGTTCGCTAAAAGATTTACGTGTTTCGTTAAAAATTGTTCGTCTCTATGTTAACTTTGGTCGTCCTCGGTTTCTTGAGCCCTGCGGGTTCCATTCTAGTGTCTCATGGCATATTTCGTTATATGGTTTTCGTAGTGTATGTCCAAGCCAGTTATATTTTCTCTTCTCTATTTGGGTGTTGATGTCGTCCTGCACTGAAAAAAAAGACATAACTAAATTTAAGGAAAAATGTCTTTGAAAATTTATCATGAATTTTCCTAAAATTTAGTTAAATTTAACTTAAAAATGAGAAATTTTCTTAACTATGAGGAAAAAATTTTAGTTCATTTACTTATAATTAGTTCAAAGTTTTCTTTAAACGGATTTTTTAAATATTAGGAAAAAAATTCTTACTGCCAAAGAAATTTTCCACAAATCTAATAATCGTATCTTTATTTTTAAGACATATTTCTTAAAAAACAATTTAGTTCAAGTTTAGTTAAAATTTATTAAAAAAAACATCATCGTATTTCTCTTCTTTGAATTGAGGAAGTGTGCTTCTTAGAATTTAGTTAATGACTTCTGAGAATTTAGTAAATAACTTCTTAGAATTTAGTTAAAAATTCAAAATGGCGATATCTCGAAAACTAAGCAAGATAGAGCGAAACGGATGAAATTTTCAAAAGAAAGACTACAAAGAAAAATATGGAATAGCCTAGCTCTGCATATCTGTCGGGGTCTCAAGACCCTAATTTAAGATCTAAAATTTGAAATTCCCGAGATTTTATATAAGTATACACATATCTCGGTAAATACTGCCAACACGAAAAAACGTCTAACGGCATTTTTGTAGCTCTTGACTCGTAGAACACTTCCGCAAAATACCCGAAAGCCCTCCGACTAATAGTTTTTGATATATCCGGTTTTTAAGATTCTCAAGACCCTATCAGGCCCCTTATTACCGTATCTCAAAAACTAAGCAAGTTAGAGCGAAACGGACACAAGTTTTGGTTCAAAATCTATGGGAACCCTTAAAGGACCCAACGGGGTCTCGAGTTAAATGGGGTCCGAACCCATGGGTCCAGGGTCTAGACCCAATCTATTTCTAAAATTTGAAGTATAATTTTTCCCATTTTCTAGTTAAAATTGGCTAAAATTAAATTACTTTATTTTCCTTATTTTTGGGAAAATTATGAACTAAAAACAAGAAAAAAAATCTTTGGAGCCAAATCATTCCCTCTTTTTCTCAAAATTGAGTTAATTTTCCCAGATTTTAGTTCACTTTTTTTTTGAGTGTGGTTCGCGATTTGAAGAAGTTGTTCGTTAGAGACCACTCTAGGCCCCCAAATTTTTATAATATTTCGTAAACATCTATTGGTAAATGTTTGAATTTTGTGTTTAATGACTTTGCTTACCAACCAGGTTTCGGATCCGTAGAGGAAAATGGAGTTTTAGGCGAAAGAGCATTAGATTTCCAGATATTTCTTAGGCTGTAGTATGTTGTTTTGGCTTTTTGTACTCTGGAGTTTACATCACCGATAGCACCTCCGTCCGGAGTAATGTTGCTTCCAAGGTAGCAAAAGTTGTTGACGTTTTGGATTGGCACGTTGTTTAGCAAAAATGTTGGCGTTTGGTGGGATTTAACAGCCATACATTTTGTTTTGTTTGCATTGATTCGCAAACCGTATTTCAATGCCGTTGCAGCTAAGTCATCTATCTTCTTTTGCATATCATGTTTGTTTGATGCTAAAAGGACTACATCGTCCGCGTAGTCTAGAAATGCCTATAACTCTGCAAATACTGCAGATACGAAAAAAATTCCAAAGACATTTTTGTAGTCGTTAACTCGTAGAATATGACCGCCGAAGACCAGAAAGACCTCCCAGTTATAGTTTTCGAGTTATTTTATGATCAAATTTCTCAAGACCCCACTCCCGTACCTCGAAAACAATGCAAGATAGAGCGATTCTGACCAAAATGTTGGATCAAAATCAATAGTGACCCTATAATAGTGTACGCACATACTCATGTGTGAACCCCATATATTGGGGGCCCGTAGGGTCCTCACATTGGGGCTCCATAGGGACTAAAGAATCCGTAAGTTTTTGGAAATTTTTACTTATTTTAAAAAAATATTATTCCTCTGGATAAAAACAATTATACTTATATTAAGTACAATTTTACTTACTTTTAAGATACAGTGGGCGACAATACATTGGAAACTTTTTTATAGTAGATGAAATTTGTTAAAGACAAAGTTAACAATACTAAACGTTATAATTAGGGATGAGATTTTCATGCATTAAAAAATCGAAAATATGCGCTTAAAATATGCGCTAAAAAATTCAAAATATGCACTAAAAAACCTTGAAATATGCACTAAACAATAAAATGTGTACAATAAAAATCTTGTTTTCATAGGAAAAACTTCTTAAAAAGCAAAAAATAACGCCGGGTTTAAATATTAACATTTAAAACTTTATATGAGCAAGATTTTTTTTTTTAGAAATTAAGAAAATCTTAAACAAAAATTAAAAGAAACATTTTTTTTCTTATTTTCAAAATAAATTTTTAAAATTTTAAATAGTTTATGGAAAAAATAAATTTCAATTTGTGTTTTTGCTAATTTATGCCAAAATATGCAAAAATATGCACTAAAAAGTTCGAAATATGCACAAAATATGCATTTAAAATCAAAATATGCAAAAATATGCATTTTCACCAAAATATGCAAAAATATGCAAAAACAAATCGATGCCATTTTAACGCAAATTTCTTGATTCGGAAAGATAATTGGTCGATATCGTTTTTAGACTATCGACAAAAAACATGCATTTGCATGGAAATCTCATCCCTAGTTATAATTATCAAACAAGTATTATAAAAAAATGTTATATAGGTAATTTATCAAGCTTTAATTTAAGCTTAATTGCGTCCAGATTGGGAAAATAATGAATGTGTTACGAGGGTCGATGTGGAAAATGAAAAAATTTATAGACATTTTTCAGAAAATTTTTAAAAAATATTTTCGAGTAGATTTTTTCCAAGTTAAAACATTAGAAATTTAAAAAAAGGTTCAATAGTTTTTATTCAGTGATCAAATAATTTTTCCAACAACCCAAACAAACAGTGGAATTTTAAGTACAGTAGCAAAAATCAAAATTTTTTGACCTCCAATTCTTTTGACCACCAATTTTTTGTTAAAGAAAATTAAAATTATCTTAATATATCCTTAGCATATACTTAAGTGTACTAAAATTAATAAACAATAACATCTTTTCTTTGTTTACAAAAAATTGGTGGTCAAAAGAATTGGAGGTGAAAAAATGTGGATTTTTGCTACTGTACTTAAAAAATTCCACTGTTTGTTTGGGTTGTTGGAAAAATTATTTGATCACTGAATAAAAACTATTGGACCTTTTTTAAATTTTTAATGTTTTAACTTCGAAAAAATCTACTCGAAAATATTTTTTAAAAATGTTCTGAAAAATGTCTATAAATTTTTTCATTTTCCACATCGACCCTCGTAACACATTCATTATTTTCCCAATCTGGACGCCATTAAGCTTAAATTAAAGCTTTATAAATTACCTACATAACATTTTTTTATAATACTTGTTTGATAATTATAACGTTTAGTATTGTTAACTTTGTCTTTAACAAATTTCATCTACTATAAAAAAGTTTCCAATATATTGTCGCCCACTGTATATTTAAGTAAATGAATTACTTTGTTTTAGGAAAAAATATACTTTGAAGAAGAATTAATATCTTTGGAGCCCTCGCATACCCTCCTTTTGTTAAATTTAGTTCAACATGCTTTAAAATTGGTAAAATTTTTTTTCAGTGTAGGTACCCATTTTTATCCTAAAAATTTTTAATTTAAAAATATGTCCTTCTCTTAGATGTTATATCTACTGGAGGATCATTCCAGAATGTTTTTTCACCCGGGGATCATACATTCAAAATTTCAAGTTACTAGGACCATTATTTCGGGATAAATAAAAAGTACCAAAATTACACATTTTTTACCCTTTTAGAAACAGAATTTCCAAAAAGTACTTTTTCCAGAATGTTTATTTCACCAAAAGATCCTACATTTAAAATTTCAATTGTTAGGGATAATCGTTTCCGGATCAAAAGTATCAAAAAGTAAGTTTTTCAGATATTTTTTTTTTAACCGAAGAATTTTCAAAAAGAACTTTTCCAGAATGTTTTTTTTTTTTACCGAAGTATCCCCACATTCCAAATTTCAAGTTTCTGGAACCATTATTTCAGAAAATATAAAAAGTACCAAAAGTACACTTTTTTGCACCTTTTACCTCCCTTAGAAACGGAATTTCAAAAATTGTTTTTTTCCAGAATGCTTTTTTTCACCGAAAGATCCTTTATTTCAAAATTTAAACCTCATAGGTCATTATTTAAGAAAATATAAGAAGTACAAAAATTAAACTTTATACCTTTTTTACCCCCCTTAGAAACTTAATTTCAAAAAGTATTCATTTCAGAATGTTTTTTCCCCAAAAGTTCCTTTATTCGAAAATTTTAAGTTTTTGGGAATATTAGTGAAGGATACAAAAAAAGTACCACAAATACTGTTTTTACCCCTCTAAAAAACGGAATTTCCAAAAAGTACTTTTTCCAGAATGTTTTTCTCACCAAATAATTCAAAATTTCAAAACTTTTCGTCATATTGAGTAAAATGCCAAAATTTTAGGACATTTTTGGTAATAAGTCGAAAAATTTTAACTTTTTTGACACGTTGATAGCAACACGAGATAGGTATTGCAAATGTCTTCAATCTGATACCAATTTTGAGTAAATAGCAGTAAATCGTAGAAAAATTGAAAAGGTTGACCTACCTTTTTCAGTTTTTTACGAAAGAAAATTATTTTTCTGTTTTAAGTTTATTTATCTTGGTCATTTTGCAAAGACTTAGCCGGTGTTCAGTCAGATTCCGTTGTCAAGACTATTTAGCAAATATTACAACCATATGCTAGCATACAAGGTAGATTTATACAAGGTAAGATCCAATAACCTCACTTTTCCTCCATAGTAAGTTTTTTGACAAATTTGAAAACAATAATATTTACGAGTTTTCAAAACGAAATAAAAAGATTTTGTTCGGCATAAATAACTTGAGTTTACACTACAACACTTTTTATGCCTAAAAATATATTTATTTTGTTTTAATTTTTGTGGTGGAAAGTAAATGAATTTCGTTTGAATTTCTATATTTTTTGTAATTTAATTGTTTTCTAAAATTTTAAAGTCTTAAAAAGCGTTTAAATTGGTTAAGTCTACTTAATTTAAAAGGCAATTTTTTGTTTCAAAGTGTATTTAATACATATTCAACACTACCTACATTGAAAATTAGAGGAAGAAAATTGTATATTCTAATAGTTTGATCTCGACTGTCAAACGACTAACAAAAAACTATTAAAACAGATTTATTTTTCTTTTTTACTTGATTTTTTTTAATTTTTTCATATTTTTTTCACAAATTTTCTTTTTTAAATAAAATTTTTGCCATAATCTTTTTTGCATTGTGATGGCATGTATTAATAAATTTAATGTTTAGCCGAATTAAATTTTATTCTATTCGAAAATGTCTCAAAATCTAAAATTATTTTTTATTGTATAATTTTTTATACGAAAAATGTGTAACATAATTTTTATGTAGAAATAATCAGCTTTACCACAAGAAAATAAAATAAATTTAAAATGAGCTTTTAATTTTATTTCCATACAAATTGTTTTTGTTTTTAAAATCGACTTTCAAAAAATGTATTGAAAATTTTAAATTTAAAATAAAACTTTTGTTAAAATAGACTTTTTGTTTTCTTGTGGTAAGGGCCAATATCTCACAATCAGTTTAAAAAAATTAAAAATGTTTCTGAAACTGAAAATTTTTTCTTTGCGAAAAATCCCTCCGAAATTTAATATTCTTTTTACAATTTTTCAGAATATGAAACATTTGTTGATTCCTATCCCATTGTGTTTTGTACATTTTACCACAATAATACAAGGTGGCGTCATAGTGAACACACACAGTTCACCTTTTCTCATACACCTAACAATTTTTTTTTAAAATTACATTTTCTTGACTGTTTTATTTATTTATTTTTTGTTAACAATTTCGGCATCAATAGCGAAAATGTTTCAACAAAAAAATTTTTATGATTGCGTTCAATTTTTTTTTTTATATTGTAACAAATGGCTGAATGTTACAAGTGTGTGTGTGTTAACCATATTGACGTAGAAAAGTTTTATTTTTTTGGTAGTTGGAGTTGGTGCGTTATTGCACGGTGTGGCACAGCATTTGTTTGGTATTGGCATCTATAATATTTCTTAACATTTATTTTACACATTTCATTTCATACTTTTTACAATTGCCGTTGGCGACCATTTTTTTTTTAAATACCCGGAGTTTTTACTTTTGTGTTTTTATTATGAATTTACAAAAGGGCAGGATGTTAAACATCTCCAGGAGTCTGCGACAGTCTAGGTTAGTTATTTGGCTAAAAGTAAGACAGATATAGAATGAGGAGTGAGTGGGTGGTTGGGTTGGTATGTGGCTGGAAATATTGTTATACAAGTAAAATCTTAAAAAGTCTGTTAAAAGATGACTTAAAAGTTAAAACGTTTTATTGTTACTTTAGAGAACACAAAAATTCTTTGGTTTTTTGTATTGTGTTTTTTTTTCTCAAAGTTTTTTGCCTGAGGATGTGTTTTTGGGGTGTTTTTACTGGGAAATTTGCGGAAATATATATAAATACTTTAGTGTTAATTCAATAAATTCAATTTTATAACACTTCCCTTTTTGTTTTTAAAGGATTATAATCTTTAGAAAATAGAATGGGAATATTACACAGTCCGACAAAAATAAAAAAAAAATGGTCAAACACGAACTAGATAATAAACGTTTCAAACTAGAGACTAAATGCAGTAAAACTGCGTTTACAGATTTTCTTTTTATGATCCTATTTTCTTTTAAAATGACTTCAAAGATTTAGAAAATTAAATTTTATAAAATATTTTTTCTAATATTTGTAATTGTCCTAGGATGCCTCTAGTGATAGCAAATAAATAAGGAGGATCTCCCCTAATTTTCCTGTTTGTTTTGTATCCTTCAATATCGTTTAAAATCTTCAACAAAATATTTTGATAAAGTTTTTAGATGATTTTATTCACATCCTTTTACTCTAATATCGCAAAATAATCAACTAGAAAAGTTAAATTCGACTTTGGCGAATCTATGAATACCCTCCACAATGCATTTTTTTAAAGGATAGTACATTTTTTAACGGGAAATTTTTTTTTAATTTTGATTAGAAATATTTTATTTTGAGTAAAAAACTCTTTTTTGTCATTAAAAAAAAAAATTACTAATGTTTTTTTTTGAGTGTAAAATTTTTTCCAGTGTAATGTGTTTTTTACTGTAAAAATATTTCTGAGTGAATGCACGTACGTATGTACACAAAATATTATCATTTCTGTAAAAAAAAACTTAATTTTTTTTTGAGTGTAAAAATTTTTTTGAGTGTAAAATTTTTTTTTAATGTAAAATTTTTTTCCAGTGTAATTTTAAAGTTACCAATGCTTTTAAAACTAAACAAGTTTAAAAAGCATTGCTTTAAAACTAAACAAGTTTGAAAAGCATTGTTAAGATGCTTTTAAAACTTGTTAAACACGTGGCATTTAAGATGAGACTAATCTGAAATTCAGGGTTTTGCTTAAAACTTTTGAACCACTGGACCGATTGAGCTGAAATTTAATACCAAACAGACCTGGGGAACGGTAAAGATACATGTCAAGATTCAGTGGTCTTATTATTGTCATTCGAAAGTTATCTTGTTTTTTATCTCGTAAATTCGCGAAACACCCTTGCCAAAATTTACTCTTTTGCTCATAACATACCGATTTGGCTGGATTGCAATACCAACCTGACCAGGTAAATGACCAACATATATGCCAAACTTCAGTAGCCTCTGTAAAGTCTTTCAAAAGTTAGCGTGTTTTCTACGGACGGACAGACAGACGGACGGACATCGCTAGATCGACTTAAAATCGATCGAGGATCATGAATATATATGGGGCATTCCATGTGAAATCGGACACTTTGAAAAACTTTTTTTTTAGATTTTCCCAATTTGTTTACAGTTTTTAATACCCTTCGAAAACTCCTTCGTGGTAAATTTTCAGATTTTTTTGATGACCCGTTCAAAAGATATCGAATTTTTAACAATTGGTAGTTTGTTCCTTTACTCAAACTTCTTTTAATCATTACTTCTTCAATAATGGTCCAAATTTCAAATTTTTTTTTTCAAAATTTTTGTTTTTTTACGTACTTTCTAAAAAAAAATCCCAAAAAATTCTTAAAAGCGCTCTAGTATGCGATTTTTAAGTTTTAAAATTTAAATCTCATTTTTGAAAATGTTTGTACTCTTCGATTTTTTTGAAATTTTTTTGTGTAAAACTTCTATCAATTCTACAAATTTTCTGCCCAGGAAGATCGTGGGATAACGATTATTACTATTTTTTTAAATTTTTTGAAAAAATTTTATTGTAGTTTTTCAATCTTAAAATCATTTCTACTGCTCCAATGGTGCGTCATAGAGGGGTCATTTATAAGACCGACCCCCATTAACTTTTACGTCTTAACATTTCTTTGGAACAAACTAATACCGTATCTCCAATTTCTAAGGGGGCTCCCACACAATACGACATTTTTTAAAATTTGTTCCAACCGCTCTAACTGCCCTAATAGTGCCCTTAGAGCAACAAAATGTATGACAGACCCACAATATTTTTTTATTCCAAACATTTTCTCTGCACTCACCTACCCTCCTATCTTTAACTGTTAAGGCGGTCCCCATACAATTTTTTTGATTTTTTGTAAATTTGTTTTATTTAATCAGCTTCTACCGGTCCAATGGTGCGTCCGAGAGGGGTCATTAGTGAGACCGACCCTCATTTATTTTTACCCTAAAACATTTTTTCAAAACATACCTACGCCCTATCTCCACTCCCTAAGTAGGCTCCCATACAAATAACAGTTGGGGCAAATTTTATAAAAATGTAATTTTGTATGGGAGCCTACTTAAGGAGTGGAGATAGGGCGTAGGTATGTTTTGAAAAAATGTTGTAGGGTAAAAATAAATGGGGGTCGGTCTCACTTATGACCCCCCTCGGACGCACCATTGGACCGGTAGAAGCTAATTAAATAAAACAAATTTACAAAAAATAAAAAAAAATTGTATGGGGACCGCCTTAACAGTTAAAGATAGAGGGTAGGTGTGTTCAGAGAAAATGTTTGGAATAAAAAATATTGTGGGTCTGTCATACATTTTGTTGCTCTAAGGGCACTATTAGGGCAGTTAGAGCGGTTGGAACAAATTTTAAAAAATGTCGTTTTGTGTGGGAGGCCCCTTAGAAATTGGAGATAGGGTATTAGTTTGTTCCAAGGAAATATTAAGACGTAAAAATTAATGGGGGTCGGTCTTATAAATGACCCCTCAATGACGCACCATTGGAGCAGTAGAAATGATTTTAAGATTGAAAAATTACAATAAAATTTTTTCAAAAAATTTTAAAAAATAGTAATAATCGTTATCCCACGATCTTCCTGGGCAAAAAATTTGTAAAATTGATAGAAGTTTTACACAAAAAAATTTCAAAAAAATCGAAGAGTACAAACATTTTCAAAAATGAGATTTAAATTTTAAAACTTAAAAATCGCATACTAGACCGCTTTTAAGAATTTTTTGGGATTTTTTTTTAGAAAGAACGTAAAAAAACAAAAATTTTGAAAAAAAAAAAATTTGAAATTTGGACCATTATTGAAGAAGTTATGATTAAAAGAAGTTTGAGTAAAGGAACAAACTACCAATTTTAAAAAATTCCATATCTTTTGAACGGGTCATCAAAAAAATCTGAAAATTTACCACGATGGAGTTTTCGAAGGGTACACTAAAAAAATTATGTAGGTAAATTCCAGTGAATATTCACTTAAAACAAATGAAATTTTATTTAAAAACCATTCCACTGTTTTTTTCATTTAAAATAAAAACACATTACAGTCAATTTTAAATGATAATTTAATGACTAACCAAAACATTAAAAAACTACTGAATATTCACTTATTTTGTATTGAAAAACAGTAAAACTATAGAAGAAATTTTTTACTGCCGAAAATAAATGTAACAGAAAATTCGTTTTTAAGACAGTAAATTATATTTTTTAAACTACAGAAATAGTAAAAAAATTAAATCCTTTATAAAATAAGTGATTTTTCTTTTAAAATAACTTTACTGATTACTTTTTAAAATAACCTACAAACAGTTAATGACATAATTTTCTTAGTGTACTAAAAACTGTAAACACATTAGGAAAATCTAAAAAAAAAGTTTTTCAAAGTGTCCGATTTCACATGGAATGCCCCATATACTTTATGGGGTCCTAGACCAATATTTCGATGTGTTACAAACGGAATGACACACTTATATATACCCTCTATCACCAGAGTGGAGGATATAAAAATGGAAAAATTAGGGGAGATCCTCCTCTTTCATTTTCCATCTTCAGTGTCATCCTAGGACAAGAACAAATGTTTCAAAAATATTTTAAAAAATGTATCCTTTAAAACTTTAAAATTATTTTAAAATGAAACATGATCACGAAATACAAAACTGTAAATGCAGTTTTACTCCATTTGATCTCTACTTTCAGAAGTATATCATCAGGTTCATATTTAAATTTGGCTTTCGGACGGTGTTATAAGATTTTTTGATGTCAGCTTTCATTATATCCAAATAAATGCAGAGGCTCTTAAACAAATAATAGCACAGTGGATTATTTTCACAAAAAAATTTACATAATTTGGTAATTTTGTAAGTAATGGATCTATTTACACTTTCCACTTACATGATAGGTCTTCACCAGCTGTTGTGCCGAAGTTAAGACATATGTTTTCGAAAATTCAAAATACGCAATCCAAAAAAAGACTTAACTTAAACTTTGGAAAAATTTTCTTCAGAATAGTTTATAAATTTTCCCACAATTTAGTTAAATTTAACTTAAAGTTGGGAAATTTTCTTAACTGTTAGGAAAAAAATTTAGTTCGTGTACTGTTAAATAGTGCATAATTTCAAAGAAATTGTCCCTAAATATACAAAAAAAAATTAATTTAAAACATATTTCTTAAAACAGAATTTAGTTAAAAAAATCAGTTTTAGGACGTAATTTACTACCAATTAGTTCATCATATTTATCTTTTTATACCCTCCAACCACAGTATGGGGGTATACTCACTTTGTCATTCCGTGTGTAACGCATCGAAATATCGGTCTAGGACCCCATAAAGTATATATATTATTGATCAGTGATCCATTCTAAGACATTCTAGCGATGTCCGTCTGTCCGTCCGTCCGTCCGTCCGTCCGTCCGTCCGTCCGTCTGTGGAAGACACGATACAGTCCAAAGTAAAAGAGCTAGACTCCTGAAATTTGGCACGAATATGTCTTATGGTATTGGGCTGGTTAAGTTCGAACATGGGCACAATCGGTTCAGGGGGAAAAAAGTTTCCCTCTTAAGAACTAAAAAAACCTCTAAAAAAAAATCAATTTTTTATAGGTTTTTCGTACTTTTGCTTAGCAAACGAAACATTGTTATGTCAAAAGAAGTTCAAAGTCTTGCAGTTGGATCCAGGAATGTTGTCTCCAACCGACTTTACCCCCCCCGCCCAAAAAAAAAAAAAAGACGCCCCTGTTTTTTTTTTTTTTTTTAAGTGTTGGAGGGTATAAAAGATTCGGCACAGCCGAATTTAACACTCTCACTTGTTTCATTTAAAATTTACCACTATTTTAGTAAATTTTTCATAACTTGGGAAAAATATTGATTTACTTTTGTTTTCATGCTTGTTTGTGCAATTCACATTTGGTTTATTTATTAAAGTATATGAATAAAAAAGTTTGATCATGTATAACTAGTAATAAATTTAATGTTTACATTTTTTATTCATATTTTGGTACCAGAATTTCAAAGAGAAAAAAAAATATTATTTTTTTTTTTTAAGGGAAATTACACCGCTTTTTCTTTCTTGTCACAATGTTTCTATTAATTTAAAAAGTTCCAATGAAGACTCCATCTTGAAAATTTTAACTTAAGTAGTATAGGTTATTCTCAACAACATATATTTTTTCCAAAATTTTGAAAAATATCGTTTTTGAGATATAGCTCTCCAAAAATTAAGGTTAAAACCAATGACCTTTGACCTTTTTCAAAAAAAAAATTGGGGAATGTCATTTTAAAGGTTGTCTCATTACCTATTATTTGCAACCTGACTGAGACCTGTATTGTTATTACTCTTCGAGTTATCTTTATTTATCTCAAAACACTTTTGTCAAATATGTACGATTTTGTTAATTATCAAGACCGAATATCTCGAATACTGGAAACACCAAAAGCCTGAAAAATTGTCAAAATCTCTTTTTTATTAAAGTAAACCCCAGTACTTAATTTGATTAAATTTGGAGGGGGTGCGGTCAACTCCTCGGTTGAGTTGAGGTGTTTTAGCTCTTGTGCCTTATATAATTTTATATAATAACATGAACCATATTTATTTATATCTGAATTATCATCAAATAATATGTAATTACATATAACTCCATATGAAAATTAAGAAAATCTGTTAACTTATATGTAATCATATAATGTTTTATATGATAGGATAAAATTATATCCAACTATATATAATTGTTTTTACTCGGGCTTTTAAACTACTCAGCCGACGCTTTTGGTTTGAAATAGTTGAAATAGCCTTACGCGATGTAATTTGATTCACATTGGATGCTAATGAGAATTCTGTATATATTCACATGCTATTCTATAAATAAACCATTAAAAAATAGGCAATTAACAAATTTTTAGGAAAAATATCTTCATCAGAAATGTTTTTAAACTAAAAAATTGGAAATTTTTTCCCATTTTCTTTACTCCACACCACTCTGTCATATACACAGAAAAAAAAGTTTAATTGTGCCAGCCGAATTAAGAGCCAACTACATAGTTTAATTACAATAACCGAAATTTTCCGTTGCGATTACTGAAATTTGTTTGTACCAACAGAAGTTAAATTTTCAAACAAATTTTGGTTATCACAAGCGAAATTTTCGGTTGTTGTTATTAAAATATGCAGTTGGCTCTAAATTCGGCTGGCACAACTAAACTGTTTTCCCTGTGTAGGGTATAAGGAGTTTATGGTAATGTTTGAAATACTCGAAATATTGGTCCTAGCCCCCATTCAAGCATACCCCAGCAAAAACTTGCATTACCAAGTAATGAAATGTGTAATGGGAAATTCAAAAGTTATAACTACTTCTGATTCGAATTACCTTTCCCATTACATTTACAAGCAAATGTGCCAAATGTAATGATTATCAAACCAGTATTAATAACTAATTACATATATACTTACAGGTAATGAAAAAATTATTTAAAAAAAAAAAAATTTTAAAAATAAAAAAATATTTAATTTTATTTTATTTTTATTCAAAATAATGTACAGTGAATCAAAAAGTGAAAATCTAGTTCTGAAATTTTTTTATATTATTATAATGACTTATATAAGTCATTATTAATAAGTCCTTATTTTACATTTCAAAATAATGCTAAAGGTAATTTTCTGTCATTACCAAGTAATTCGAATGGTAATGATGTGTCATTACCAAGTTTTTGCTGGGACTGCTCGACTCAGAATCACTTTCTGTGTCAATATTTCCAAAAATTAAAAAAAAAATAGCGAAAAAAATGTTGGTGCAAAACGAAACTCCGCGATAAAGTTTTTTTTTTTGTGTAAAAAAATATGATTGTGCATTTATTTTCACATATGTCACCCAGCAGCCGAATACCCGCTAACTTAATATCTCTCAAATGCAATACCAAACTTCTCAGGTGAACAAAAAGTGATTATGCCAAGTTTCAGTCATATCTGTGTAATAATTTTGCCGTTATCGCCATTTAACAAAAGGACAGACTGACACCGCTAAAATGTTTGAGAATCGATCACTGGTCAATAAAATATACATTTTATGGGGTCAATATATCATGGGGCCGATATTTCAATAAGTTACAAAAGAAATGACAAAATTATGTAAAACAATAACATGATATTTATTAACTTCTAACGGTAAAAGATGTTAGTTTTTTGAGTTTTTTTCCCTTCATAGAGCTTGAGACAAACTTTCAACTAAAATTAATTTAAATTAAATTTAAAAAAAAAAAATTATATTCGTATTTGATACACAAAAATTAATAAAAAAATTATGTATATTTTAATTTTTCAAAAAAAAATTTTTTTGCTTAAAATTTTCCTAAAAAATCGAAACATTGATCTAAGTTTCAAGTAAAAATAATGGGATTTGGCTCAAATTAAGTTTAATTGAAGGATTTTACGAGTATCAATCTCTATGAAATGGTCAAGGGAATGAAATTATGAGGATAAAAAAAAAATTTAAAATGCGAAAAATTTGCCATTTTTCAAATTTCAAATAGCGATATCTCGAACGATTTAAACAAAAAACATGTCGGGAAAGAATATTTTTCGATTTATTGTAGTAAAAGGTGAAAAATATTACGTTAAGGGCGGATTACTCAATGAAAAGTTAGCCGCTAACGGTCGATTTAACGGAGCCTTATGTCAAAATTTGTGTGAAAAAGTTAAATTTAACGGAGGGTCTCTTAAAATAACCACTTTAAAATATATATTTTAGAAATTGTACATATAATAAAGTATTTTTCCTATAGTGATTAAGTATATTTAAAACTCTTTAAGTTTATCCTGTTGGTACTGATGATAATAATAATCATTGGCGTAGGAAGAGCATTTTTCTGGGGGGGGGGGGAGGTCTAAAGCCCCTTTTTTTCTGAGACTTCCCAAAAAACGTGCATTCAAGTTTTGAGTTGTGGTGCCCTAGAAAAGAATTCCTTCCGAAAGCAGTTTAAAAATTATTTTTTTTTTAATTTTGATTCTGAGTATTTTTTAAAAGTTGAGAACCTTTTCCCATAAATGTTTAGAACTGAAAAACTCTTTCGTTGTAGGTATACATTTTATTTTTGCAAAATTTGAGTTTAAATTGAATGGTTCCTATAGAAAGTCATTAGCTTTTAATAATTTTCTACAACATAATTTCTGTGAAGTTGTTACTATTGAAAAAAAAAAAACAATAGATTCAGATAACTTTCACCATTATACAACAATCAGATCTGAACCCATTTTTCGTTAAAAAAAATCGGATTAAGACTATTTTTTAATAAATGTTAACAAGTCTTAAAGTTTCTATTTAAAAAAATAAATCTAATTGTTGCAAAGATGAAAAAATGCATTGAATTAACAAAAAAAAATTAAGTGATTCAAATTCTTGGGGGGCTAAAAAATTTCTGGGGGGTGCTTTGCCCCCCTAGACAGAGCTATCTACGCCGATGATGATAATGATGATGTTAAAGCTATCACATTTACTTCTATACTTAATGGCTATCAGCACTTCCGGTTGCCATGTTACGCATTTAACAACTCCATAAAAATCCAGCCATCATATCCCCCCCCCCCCCCCCCCCATAATAAATTTTATATTTTGCGAATAAAGAAAACAAAAAACTAAAATGCAAATATTATAAAGAATACAAAAATATGTATCAACAACTGTGAACAACATGATGATGTAAATGAAATTTTATATACTACTTCATTTATAGAAACTATAACAACCGTCATAGAAAATAACGAGTATAAAATTTAATAAAGCAGAGGACAAACAAAAATAAATAACTAAAAAAGTGTATACAATTTTTTAGGATTTAAAAACTGAAGGAATTTATATAAAAACAAGTAATAAAGCTATATTCGGCTGTGCCGAATCTTTAAATACCCTCCACAATGTTAACCAATGCACAATGGTTTCGCAGACGACCTTTCTTGGCCAAAATTCAATTTTCTCAAAATTGATTTTATAGAAAATCGTTAAGACTTACAAACAACAGAAAACATATTTTGTTTTTGTATACTCATTTACCGTTCAAAAACAAATTTATATAAAAATAAAAAAGTATTTTTTTAAATTTCAATTATTTTTTTGAGTTTAAATACAAAAAATTTCTTATAATATTATACATGGAAAACAAAAAAACTATAAAAATTTTTAACACAAAACCTATTTCAAACCAAAAATTTTTCCATTTTTGAAATTTTGGCCCAGAAAAGTGTTGAACGGAACCATAGTGCAATGCAAATATTTAAAAAACAAAAAAAAATTAATATTTTATAAATATATATGAAAATTATATAAAAATTATGAAAATTGTATAAAAGCAACCACGTGTATTACACATACATACTATGTATTTTTTTACTTCTATTAATACAAATGGCGCGCTGCCACGCCATATCATGCAGGTTTGTATTTAAACTCATCTCAATTGCTCATAGCTTCTTAACCCCTAGACTGATTTTGCCATAATTGGTACCAAAATAACCAGAAAAACGTTGAGAACAATAAAATAAGAACCTATTTTAAAATTTTGGGTTAAATTGCTGGTGCCTCGCCCATTGTGCAATTCGGCCCAAATTTTTTGTGAGTGTTAGGAATGATAAAATTACATTAAATTCAAAGTTTCGTTTACATTCATTCAACAGGTGTCAAGTTATAGCATTTATTTTGTGTAAAATTCACATTTTCACTCATCAAAATTTACATTTTCACTCATAACTTTTAAAATACTTAACCGATTTAAAAAAAAAAACCATCAGATTACGCAACTTTTGGTACTCCAGGCGTTTAAATCGGTTCTGGATTATAGCCAAAAACGTGATTTCAACAGACAGACAGACAGACGGACGGACAGACAGACAGACGGACATCGCTAGATCGACTTAGAATCGATCAAGGATCATTAATATATATACTTTATGGGGTCCTTAACCAATATTTCAATGTGTTACATACGGAATGACAAACTTATATATACCCTCTATCACTAGAGTGGAGGGTATAACAAGTAGAAAAGTTAAATTCGACTTGGCCGAATCTATGAATACCCTCCACAATGCCCATTTTAAGTGATAGTAAATTTTCTAACGTGAAAAAAATAACAGTTTTGATTAGAAATATTTTATTTATCGTAAAAAATTTTTTTTTTAGTAATTTTTGAAAAAAAAAAATAATTTACTAATTTTTTTTTTTGAATGTAAAATTTTTTTTGAGTGTAAAATTTTTTCGAGTGTATTTTTTTTTTTTTGTTTTGGTATAAAAATATTTTTGAGTGACAAAAATACGTTTTAAAACATTTTTGTGACTTACCATTGTTTTTAAAACAGGTTTAACGGGTTTTTTACACGCGAATTTAAGGTGACGCTTATCTGAAATTCACGGTTTTGCTAATAACTTTGGAACCACTAAACCGATTTGGCTGAAATTTAATACGAACTAGGCTGGAGGAACGAAAAATATATACACCAAGCTTCAGCATCCTCAGAATTGATTTTCGAAAGTTATAGTGCTTTTTATCTCATAAATTCACGAAAAACCCTTGCCGAAATTCAATGTTTTGCTCATAACTTTTGAACCACTGGACCGATTTCGCTGCATTGCAATACCAACCTGACCAGGTAAATGCCCAACGTATATGCCAAACTTCAGGAGCCTCCGTAATGTCTTTCAAAAGTTAGCGTGTTTTCAACAGACAGACAGACAGACAGACAGACGGACAGACGGACGGACGGACGGACGGACATCGCTAGATCGTCTTAAAATCGATCGAGGATCATGAATATATATGTATACTTTATGGGGTCCTAGACCAATATTTCGAGGTGTTACAAACGGAATGACAAACTTATATATACCCTCTATCACTAGAGTGGAGGGTATAAAAACAGAAAGTTAAATGTGTACTAATATTAAATTTGACTTGCAGAATCCTTGAATACCCCCCGCAATGCACAAAATATGGTTTTTAATAAAAAAACAAAATTAAATTGTTCAAAAAATCTGACAAGAAAATTTTTTTCTATACAAAAACTGTCTCAGAATCGGAGACTTTTTCTGTACAAAAAATGTTTTAAAATTAAAGACTTTTTTTACGAAAATTCTCTCAGAATCTGAGAATTTTTCTATTTTAAAAATTTCTAAAAATCTGAGATTTTCCACCCAAAAAATTTCTCATAATCTTAACATTTTCTACACGAAAAATGTCTTAGAATCTGAGACTTTTTCATACAAAAAATGTCTCAGAATCTGAAACTTTCTATACGAAAAATGTCAAAATCTGATACTTTTTCTAAACGAATAATGTCTCAGAATCTGGGACTTTTTCTATACTAAAAACTTCTCAGAATCTGAGACTTTTTCTACACGAAAAACTTCTCAGAATCTGGGAGATTTCCTATTTGATCAATTTCTAAAAATCTGATTTTCCATACAAAAAATTTCTCAGATTCTTAGACTTTTTCTATAGAAAAAATATCTCAGAATCTGAGAATCTAAATATTGGGATCTGACAATTTTTTACTATTGTCATAGAATCTGAGAATTTTTTATACAAAAAAAGTTTCAGAATCTGAGACTTTCTATAGGAATCTCAGAATCTGGGGCTTTTTCTGTACAAAAAAGTGTTTTGGAAACTAAATCTTTTTCTCAGAATCTGAGACTTATGTATACGAAAAAGTTCTTGGAATCTAAGTCTTTTTCAATACGAAAAATTACCCATAATTTGACTTTTTATATTAAAAATATCTCACAATCTAAGACATTCTATACGAACGAAAAATGTCTCATAATCTAAAACTTTTTCTATAAGAAAAATGTATCAGAACCTGAAAATTTTTCTATATGAAAAATGTGTCAGAATCTACACGAACAATTAATCTGAAACTTTTTCTATATTCAAAATATGTCGGAATCTGAGACTATTCTATACAAAAAAAGTCTCAGAATCTAAGACTTTCAATACAACAAATTTCTTAGAATCTCGGACTTCTTTTATACAACAAATGTCTCAGAATCTGAAACTTTTTTAATGCGAAAAATAATCTAAGAAACAGTGAAACTGGATCTCAGAATCTTAGAATTTTTCTGTTCGAAAACAGTCCAGAATCTGAGACATTTTCTATACGAAAAATGTCTAAGAATTCAAGACTTTTTTTACAAAAAATTTACCAGAATCTAAGACTTTTCCTATACAACAACTGTCTCAGAATCTTAGATTTTTTTATACAAAAAATGTCTTAAAATTTAAGACTTTTTTAAGGAAAATTCTCTCAGAATCTGAGAATTTTTCTATTTTAAAAATTTCTAAAAATCTGGGATTTCCCTACAAAAAAAATTTGTCAGAATCTTAGACTTTTTTAACACGAAAAATTTCTCAGAATCTGACAATCTGAATCTCAGGATATAAAACTTTTTCTGTTGTCTCAGAATCTGAGACTTTTTTTATACAAAAAATTTCACTTTCTATTCAAAAAATGTCTCAAAATCTAAACGAAATATACCTCAGGATCTTTGACTTTTTTTATATGAAAAATTTTCAGAATCTGAGACTTTTTCTGTACAAAAAATGCTTCGGAATCTTAGGCTTTTTCTCAGAATCTGAGACTTTTTTTAAAACGAAATAAGCCTTGGAATCTGCGACTTCTTCTATTTGAAAAATGTGTAATCTGAGACTTTTTCTATACGAAAAATGTCTCAGAGTCTAAAACGAAAAATGTTGCAGAATCTGACTCTTTTTCTATACGAAAAAAGATCTCAGGATCTGATATTTTCCATTAGAAAAAAATTTTTGAGAATCTAAAACTTTTTCTGTACTAAAAATTTCTCATAATTATAAATATAAAATCCCGAGTGCCTATAAATAATAAATCATTCTGCATCATTAAAAATCACATTTTTTTAGTTATATCACTTTTGTAGTAAATGATTAATATGTTTATTAGTAAAATTCTAAGGTTATCGCCCTTTTAAAAACTTCCTAAATAATTGTGCTACTTCAAATATTCTAATAAGATTAAAAAAAAACAAAATTTAACAAAAACTATTTAACAAAAATGATTTATTAGGGTGGAGCAAATTTGTTTGAAGATTTTTTTTTTTATTTTGTCTGTACAAAATGCAAATTTTTGTGCAGACCAAAAAAATATACGGTTAACAGAACGTTCAGTAATTTCCTAATATTAACTAATATTTTCAGCCAAACAATTTTTTTTTCACTTTGTTGGGAGCTTACCGATTTTCTAGTCAAGAAAGGGACCCAGATTTATTTTACCACAAGTTCAATATTAATGTGTGTGTTCATATTGACCTCAAAATGCAACATTTCTGACACCGAAAAAAGAAAATTGATCCACCCTTCTATTTACAAACCTTAAAAAATATCTGAAAATACTGCATCAACAATATCTGTTTCATGTCATCTGTTGTGCTACGTCAAACATAAGCATCCCAGCAAAACTTAGATTACCAAATAAGGTATAAAATAAGGTATAGGATCTCTTATTTTATACATTGCAGCATTGATGATTTTAACAGGCGATGAGACTCAAAGTAATGCATCCACATTATCACAAAGAATACCGGTAAGGTATAAAATAAGTCATAAATTTATAACGAAGAATACGAGTAAGGTGTAAAATATATGATATTTTATAGGTTACGAGAAATAAACTAATATAGCATACCAGAAGATAATATATAAGGTGTTACGAGTAGTGAAAAAGTAATTTTGTATTAAATTTACTCACGTGATTGTAAGTGAGTGTAAGTAGATAAAATATGCTCGAGAGTGTGTGTCGTTAGAAATTTCCTGTCGTGAGTCCATCTCTAGTTTAAACTTATGCATTTTTTTTATAAAATAATTATTTTTTATGTTATTGTAATGCATTATGCATCCAATTATAAATAATGCATTATTTCAAACTTTGAAATAATACATAATGTAACCAAATATAAGTCATCCATGATTTAATGTTTAGAAATAACAAATATGAAATAAATTTTTTCCAATAATCATGCATTACTAGCAAATTATTAGTAATGCATTATTTTTCACTTGAAAATAATACGTTGTGGAACAAATGTTTGGTAAGACATCCTAAAATAATGCTACAAATAAGGTATATACATTACCTGGTAATGTGTTATATAATCACTACCCATTACCAAAGTTTTGCTGGGATAGTAATGCATCCAGCGAAGCTATAAATAAACGCATTGTTTTTATGATTTAGTTCCGTTTTGGAAAAAATAACGGAATATATTTACAAATACTTCCTTTATGAAATGAAATTTAAAGAAGAATTTATTCTTCTTAGATTTAGAGAACAAAAGGGAAAATTTAAATCTCATAAGATTTTCATCAAATGGATTTAAAAAGAGAGAAAAGAGGTACGGTTTCCCATTAAAAAAAATACTTTTGTTTTACTTCATTTACAAAATTTTCCATACGAAAATTTGGTAAAAAAAATCGACAAAATTTTCTACACGAAAATTTTGTTAAAAATGAGACAAAATTTTCTATACGAAAATTTTGTTAAAAATGAGACAAAATTTTCTATACGAAAATTTTGTTAAAAATGAGACAAAATTTTCTATACGAAAATTTTGTTAAAAATGAGACAAAATTTTCTATACGAAAATTTTGTTAAAAATGAGACAAAATTTTCTATACGAAAATTTTGTTAAAAATGAGACAAAATTTTCTATACGAAAATTTTTTTAAAAATGAAACAAAATTTTCTATACGAAAATTTTGTTAAAAATGAGACAAAATTTCCTATACGAAAATTTTTGTTAAAAATGAGACAAAATTTGCTATACGAAAATTTTGTTAAAAATGAGACAAAATTTTCTATACGAAAATTTTTTTAAAAATGAGACAAAATTTTCTATACGAAAATTTTTTTAAAAATGAGACAAAATTTTCTATACGAAAATTTTGTTAAAAATGAGACAAAATTTTCTATACGAAAATTTTGTTAAAAATGAGACAAAATTTTCTATACGAAAATTTTGTTAAAAATGAGACAAAATTTTCTATACGAAAAGTTTCTTAAAAATGAGACAAAATTTTCTAAACGAAAATTTTGTTAAAAATGAGACAAAATTTTCTATACGAAAATTTTGTTAAAAATGAGACATAGTTTTCTATACGAAAATTTTGTTAAAAATGAGACAAAATTTTCTATACGAAAATTTTGTTAAAAATGAGACAAAATTTTCTATACGAAAATTTTGTTAAAAATGAGACAAAATTTTCTATACGAAAATTTTGTTAAAAATGAGACAAAATTTTCTATACGAAAATTTTGTTAAAAATGAGACAAAATTTTCTATACGAAAATTTTGTTAAAAATGAGACAAAATTTTCTATACGAAAATTTTGTTAAAAATGAGACAAAATTTTCTATACGAAAATTTTGTTAAAAATGAGACAAAATTTTCTATACGAAAATTTTTTTAAAAATGAAACAAAATTTTCTATACGAAAATTTTGTTAAAAATGAGACAAAATTTTCTATACGAAAATTTTTGTTAAAAATGAGACAAAATTTGCTATACGAAAATTTTGTTAAAAATGAGACAAAATTTTCTATACGAAAATTTTGTTAAAAATGAGACATAATTTTCTATACGAAAATTTTGTTAAAAATGAGACAAAATTTTCTATACGAAAATTTTGTTAAAAATGAGACAAAATTTTCTATACGAAAATTTTGTTAAAAATGAGACAAAATTTTCTATACGAAAATTTTGTTAAAAATGAGACAAAATTTTCTATACGAAAATTTTCTTAAAAATGAGACAAAATTTTCTAAACGAAAATTTTGTTAAAAATGAGACAAAATTTTCTATACGAAAATTTTGTTAAAAATGAGACATAGTTTTCTATACGAAAATTTTGTTAAAAATGAGACAAAATTTTCTATACGAAAATTTTGTTAAAAATGAGACAAAATTTTCTATACGAAAATTTTGTTAAAAATGAGACAAAATTTTCTATACGAAAATTTTGTTAAAAATGAGACAAAATTTTCTATACGAAAATTTTGTTAAAAATGAGACAAAATTTTCTATACGAAAATTTTGTTAAAAATGAGTCAAAATTTTCTATACGAAAATTTTGTTAAAAATGAGACAAAATTTTCTATGCGAAAATTTTGTTAAAAATGAGACAAAATTTTCTATACGAAAATTTTGTTGAAAATGAGACAAAATTTTCTATACGAAAATTTTGTTAAAAAAAAGTGACAAAATTTTCTACACGAAAATTTTGTTTAAAAAAGTTAAAAAATTTTCTATACGAAAATTTTGTTAAAAATGAGACAAAATTTTCTATACGAAAATTTTGTTAAAAATGAGACAAAATTTTCTATACGAAAATTTTGTTAAAAATGAGACAAAATTTTCTATACGAAAATTTTGTTAAAAATGAGACAAAATTTTCTATACGAAAATTTTGTTAAAAATGAGACAAAATTTTCTATACGAAAATTTTGTTAAAAATGAGACAAAATTTTCTATACGAAAATTTTGTTAAAAATGAGACAAAATTTTCTATACGAAAATTTTGTTAAAAATGAGACAAAATTTTCTATACGAAAATTTTGTTAAAAATGAGACAAAATTTTCTATACGAAAATTTTGTTAAAAATGAGACAAAATTTTCTAGACGAAAATTTTGTTAAAAATGAGACAAAATTTTCTATACGAAAATTTTGTTAAAAATGAGACAAAATTTTCTATACGAAAATTTTGTTAAAAATGAGACAAAATTTTCTATACGAAAATTTTGTTAAAAATGAGACAAAATTTTCTATACGAAAATTTTGTTAAAAATGAGACAAAATTTTCTATACGAAAATTTTGTTAAAAATGAGACAAAATTTTCTATACGAAAATTTTGTTAAAAATGAGACAAAATTTTCTATACGAAAATTTTGTTAAAAATGAGACAAAATTTTCTATACGAAAATTTTGTTAAAAATGAGACAAAATTTTCTATACGAAAATTTTGTTAAAAATGAGACAAAATTTTCTATACGAAAATTTTGTTAAAAATGAGACAAAATTTTCTATACGAAAATTTTGTTAAAAATGAGACAAAATTTTCTATACGAAAATTTTGATAAAAATGAGACAAAATTTTCTATACGAAAATTTTGTTAAAAATGAGACAAAATTTTCTATACGAAAATTTTGTTAAAAATGAGACAAAATTTTCTATACGAAAATTTTGTTAAAAATGAGACAAAATTTTCTATACGAAAATTTTGTTAAAAATGAGAAAAAAATTTTCTATACGAAAATTTTGTTAAAAATGAGAAAAAAATTTTCTATACGAAAATTTTGTTAAAAATGAGAAAAAAATTTTCTATACGAAAATTTTGTCAAAAATGAGAGAAAATTTTCTATACGAAAATTTTGTTAAAAATGAGAGAAAATTTTCTATACGAAAATTTTGTTAAAAATGAGACAAAATTTTCTATACGAAAATTTTGTTAAAAATGAGACAAAATTTTCTATACGAAAATTTTGTTAAAAATGAGACAAAATTTTCTATACGAAAATTTTGTTAAAAATGAGACAAAATTTTCTATACGAAAATTTTGTTAAAAATGAGACAAAATTTTCTATACGAAAATTTTGTTAAAAATGAGACAAAATTTTCTATACGAAAATTTTGTTAAAAAAAAGGAACAAAATTTTCTATACGAAAATTTTCTTAAAAAACAGTGACAAAATTGCTTCCCATTAGAAGGGATTCTAAAAGATCTCCCTCTCTCTCTCTCTTCCAATTTTCTTCATAAAAAAAATCTCATAAGATTTTCTTGATTACTCATAAGATCATAAAAATCTCTCATTGCCTATTCAATGTGTGGCACGCGTCTCTAAAAATAGATGCAACCATAAAAACTGTCTGCAATATGTTTTTTTTTTTTACTTTTTTGAATCGATTCTATTTTTAGAAATCAGTGTCATCATGTTGTAAAATATTGTAAACTTCTAATGATTTGTGTTTGAGTGTAGCAAAGTGAGGGGATGGAGCTGGTAAGGAAAATTTTATAAGAAACTTTATAAGAAATTGGGGAGCAGTAATTTAGTTTTTAAAAACTCATCATGGAAGTGAGACGTGAATTATTAACATTGCCCACCTATGAACAATCATGGTGAGTTTTCTGAATTTTTTTTTTGGAAAAATTAATTTATTTGTATTGTTACTGTGTTAATTCCAGTGGTTTGCCGCATAAACCTTTGTGTTCTTCATTTTTAAATGATGCCCTAAAGGATCCCATATTAATCTTTATTACCATAGCTGTGGTCATTGGCTCGTTTTGTTTATTAAGTGGCCTCTTCCTATTATGTTTGGTATCAAAGACTATACAAGATGAAACTTCAGAGGCCATATTATTAATTGGTGAGTGAAATTTGAGAGCAAGTATATGTAGAAGTAACAGTTAATTAATTACACTGTGCTACAAAAAAATATTAATTTTTGTATTCGACGACCTACATACAAAAATGGCTTCTGAACGACTTTCATAGTATTTATGAACAAATTCATAAAAATATAATTGTTTTTTTATTACACTTTTAAACTTTTTCATAGCATTTATAAATAAATCATAATATGTGAAATTACAAAAAACATTAAACATTTTTTCATAAATATTAAGAAAAAGTTCAAAAATTTACTGATAAGTTTTATAATTTTTTATGAATTTGCTTATCAAATTGATAATATCAATACTATGAAAATCGTTTATTGGCGTTTTTCCTTTTTGTGTACAACTTACACTAGATCATGTGGAAAGTATAATATTTTTGTTTGTAGCTCCATGTGATTCGTTCTCTGCCCATTAAGCACATAAAATTAAAAATTCAAGTGCTTTAAATTTCGCTTGAATTCAACTTGAATTCCAGCTATTATTTCAAGTCAAATTCCAGTTCAACAAGTCGTTGTATGAATTCAAAACAATTTGAAAAAATTGTCATTTTATAAACAACATTTTTATTTTTATTAAAAAAAAATATTCACAAAAATTTTCTACAAAATCGGAGATTATTAAGGATTATTTTCAAGATAAAAAAATAATTAGTGGTAAGTTTTGCTAACTAAATTCCTTTCTAAAAATTGCTTATTAAAATTACTTTTTTTTTCTTCTTAGGCTTCCTGGTACAAAATTTGCCATTAAATACATCTAAAGATGGGGACAATTTGCATTAATTGTGCCGCAAAAAGTTGAAATTTAAATTAAGTAATATAAGTATATAAATGTGAATTTAACATATTAAATATATTGTGCAAATTAAATAATAAAGTGCAAAAAGTCTGTTAGTTTTTGTTTTTTATTGTGTTGCTATAAGGCTGATTTGTTTAAAATGCACTGGAATTACGCTTGAATTGAACTGGAATTGGGCTTGAATTAAGCTATAAATCAAGCCCTATTCCAGTTATTTTTCAAAAAATTTCTTCGGTTCGACTTGAGTTACGCTTTTTTTAGGACTTGAATTCAAGTGTTTTTATACTGTTTTGTTTGACTTGAATTCAAGTATCCGTTTCGTTGGTATATGCTATTGAATTACAGTGTAATTCAAGTATAATTCAAGGCTTGAAAATTGAAAATATGGCTGGAATTACGCTTGAATTACACTTGAATTCCAACAATTTGGCTTATTGGGTGTATTCATGAATTTTGTTTTAAATAACAAACTATATAATTTTCAAAATATTAATATAAAATTTTGTATTTATCTTTCAGGAATTGGTTTCTTTATCTCCTCGGTGGCATGTGTTTCCTGGAAATTAACCACCCGAAGACAAATATCACATTTTATTGATGCCATCAAAGAAGAGACAGTGTAATAATTTTGATAAAATAACTGAAGAAAATCGAAATTTATTCAAAACGTCAAAAAAAAAATTCAGTTAAAAATTTGATTTGCTGTTAGTTTATTTGAATTTCACCATAAAAATCAGCTGGCTAGTCGTAGAAAAAGTTTAAAAGTCTGCTTGCTGCCGGTTTTTTTCAACCGGCATATCCGAAATGGTCCAAAAAATGCTGCTCACTCTTCAGTGATGTCTTCGGAATTTCGTCCAAATGTAAGTTAATGTAAATGGGGCTAAAGGTTTTTATAAGACTGTCTACACCAATCTTATTCAAGACATTGAAGGATTTTTTTATGAATTATTTTATAAAATTAATGAATTGGTCATTAGAAGAGAGCCATTTTTTATAAGCAACCTATTTTTGAAACAAATTTTTCTATAGACAAGTTTTGTAATCGATAACAAATTTTGTTTGGAAAACATTGTTATCGGTAACTAATTTTATATAAAAAATTTGTTATAATTTTCTATTAAAATTTTGTCATCGATAAATAATTTGCTACAGAAAACATTTTTATCTATACGCCGATATCTAATTTTCTATTAAAAATACTGTTATCGATAACTAATTGTCTCACGATATCTTTGGTCGATACTAACTTTTGCCGATACATACATCGATAACTAACTTTCAACTGAAAACACTGTGAGCCATTTTTTAGGAAAAATATGAGTCTGTTGTAGTTTAATTTTCTACAGCAAATAAGTTATTGATGATTTTGGTCAAAAAAAATCAGTTATCGATAACCAATTTTCTATAGAAAACTTCGTTATCGGAAACAAAATTTCTATAAAAAATTTCATTATCGAGACAACGAAAATTATTTCTATACAAATAAAATTGTTATCGATTACCATTTTTTTTATGTAAAACTTTGTATTCGGTAATAACTAATTTTCTAATGAAAACTTTGGTATCGATTATTATAAATCGATTTTCTATAAAAGACTGCTATCGATAACCAATTTTCTATAGAAAACTTTGTTATCGAGACGTGGATATGTTTTTTTTTATAGAAAATTAAATTATCGATACATGAATTTTGTAAATTATTAGAAATTTTAAAATTTTCTACATAAAACTTTTTTTATCGATAACTGATTTTCTATAAAAAAAAAAAACTTTTTTTACTTAACACTTTTTTTTAATTAATTGTCTTTTGAAAACTTGTTTATCGATACATAGATAACTTTTTTTCTATAGAAAACTTTTTTTCCGAAAACTTTTTTCTATAGAAAACTTGGTTATCGATACATCGACAACTAATTTTCTATAGAAAACTTTGTTATAACACATCGACAAATAAGTTTCTATAGAAAACTGTCTTAAGTATTGATATATCGAAAAAATTTTTAATTGAAAATATCGTTATCGATAACTAATTTTTTGTAAAAAACTTAGTTGTCTACAACTAATCGATACACTGATAATTTTTAATAGAAAACTTTGTTATCAATAACTAATTTTCTATAGAAACCTGTATTATCGAGTACTAATTTTCTATAGAAAACTTAACTAGTTTTTTATAGAAAACTTAGTTGTCGATAACTTAGTTGTCGATAACTAATTTTTAGTAGAAACCTTTGTTATCGATTACTAATTTTCAATAGAAAACTTACTTATTCGTAACTTATTTTCTATAGAAAACTTTGTTTACGGTAACTAATTTTCTATAGAAAACTTTGATATCGATAACTAATTTTCTAAAGAAAACTTTGATATCGATAAGTAAACTTCTATAGAAAACTTAAATATCGATAACTAATTTCTATAGAAAACGTCGCTATCGATAACTAATTTTCTATAGTAAACTTTGTTATCGATAACTAATTTTCTATAGAAAACTTTGTTATCGATAACTAAATTTCTATAGAAATCATTGTTATTGCTCTATCGATTACTAATTTTCTAGAGAAAAAGTTGTTATCGATACAAGGATAATTAATTTTCTTAAAAAAATGTTGTTATCTATAGAAAAAAACTTATCGATAACATCATTTGCTATAAAAAATTATTAATCGATGAATGGAAAAAATATTTTCTATAGAAAACAAGCTATCTATAACAAAATTGTTTGAAAAAAAAAAAGTTATCGATAAATAGATAACTTTGTTCTATAGAAAACTTTGTTATCGATACATCGATAACTATTTTTTTATTATATTTATATTATATTTTTATTTATTATATATTCTAGAGAAAAATTTGTTATAGATAACTAGTTTTCTATAGAAAACTTTGTAATCGATAACTTAATTTCTATAGAAAACTTTGTCATTGATAACTAATTTCTATACAAATTTTGTTATCGATAACTAATTTTCAATAGAAAACTTTGATATCGATAACTAGTTTTTGTAGAACACTTTGTTATCGATAACTAATTTTCTATAGACAACATTGTTTCCGATAACTTAGTTTTCATAGAAAACTTTGATATCCACAACCATTTTTCTATATTTTTGTCTCTATCGAGACATCGATAGCTCACATTCTGTAGTAAACTTTGTTATCGATAAAAAATCTTTTATGGAAAACTGTGTTATCGTTACATAGATAACTAATTTTCTATAAAAAATTTTGTTATCGATAGATTGATGATTTGCTCAGAAAATTTTGATATCTATAGAAACGATTTTATAGATATATCGATAACATAGTTTTTTATAGAAAATTGGTTATCGATAAATGGAAAATGTTGTTTTTATTAATAGAAAACGAGCTATCGATTACAAAATTTTTCTGAAGTAGATTAGTAATCGATAAATCTATATAGAAAACTTTGTTATATATCGATAACAGAAACATCGATAACTTATCTTCTATAACAAACTTTGTTATCGGTAACTAATTTTCTAAAGAAAACGTTGTTATCGATATATCAATTATTTTCTTTAGAAAACTTTGCTGTGGAAACATCGATAACTATTTTTCCAAAGAAAACTTTTTTATCTATACATCGATCACTAGTTTTTTAAAGAAAACTTTGTTATCGCTACATCGATAACTTATTTTTGATAACATAATTTATATAAAAAATTTGTAATCGATGAATTGAAAATAAATGCTTTTTATAGAAAACAAGCTATCGATAAAGGAATTTTCTGAAAAAAAAAATAATTATCGATAAATCGATAACATGTTATCGGTACATAGATAACTAATTTAAAAAAAAAAATTTATGGATACATCGATTATGGAATGGAAAATAAATGCTTTTTATAGAAAATTAGTTATCGCTAAATCGATAACTTTTTTCCAAAAAAAACTTCGTCATAACGATAAAAAAAAATTCTGAAAAAAATTAGTTGTCGATAAATCGATAACATTTTTTCTAAAAAAAACTTTGTTATTGATACTTCTATAACTAATTTTTTATAGCAAACTTTTTTATCGATACATCGATTATGGAATGAAAAATAAATGCTTTTTATAGAAAACAAGCTATCGATAAAAAAATGTACTGAAAAAATTAGTTATCGATAAATCTTTCTAAAAAAATTCGTCATGACGATAAGAAAATTTTCTGAAAAAAATTAGTTATCGATAAATCGATAACTTTTTTCTAAAAAAAACTTCATTATTGATACTTCTATAACTAATTTTCCATAGAAAAACTTTTTTATCGATAACTAATTTTTTATAGAAAACTTTTTTATCGATCCATCGATTAAGGAATGGAAAATAAATGATTTTTATTGAAAACAAGCTATCGATAAAAAAAAAATTACTGAAAAAAATTAGTAATCGATAAATCGATAACTTTTTTCCAAAAAAAAACTTTTTCATAACGATAAGAAAATGTTCTGAAAAGAATTAGTTATCGATAAATCGATAACTTTTTTCTAAAAAAAACTTCATTCATACTTCTATATGTTATTTTCCATAGAAAAACTTTTTTATCGATAACGAATTTTTTATAGAAAACTTTTTTATCGATACTTCGATTAAGGAATAAAAAATAAATGATTTTTATAGAAATAGATAAAACAAACAAATTTGAAAACAATTAGTTATCGATAAATCGATATTTTTTTTTTAAACTTCGTTATTGATACTTCTATAACTAATTTTCCACAGAAAACTTTGTTATCGATACATCGATAACTTATTTTTTATAAAAAACTTTTTTTAACGATACATCGATTACTTATTTTTTTAAAGAAGACTTTGTTATCGAAACATCGTAATTTTTTATCAATACCTTGCTAATTTCCTTAGAATTTGTTATCGATACATCGATAACAAAATTTTCAATAGAAAATTAGTTTTAAATGTTTTCTAAATAAAAAATAAGTTTTCTATAGAAAAAATAATTTATCTATAGATTTATTGATTACTAATTTTGTAATCGATAACTGTTTTTCTATAGAATACTAGTTATCAATACATCGATAACTTTTTTTTATATAAAACTTTTTCATAAATGCATCGAATTTTCATTTTCTATAGCAAACTTCGATAGCGATACATCGATAACTTATTTTAAATAGAAAACTTTGTTACCGATACATCGATAACTAACTTTTTTTACAAAAATGTTGTTCGATAACTAAATTTCAAAAAGAAAACTTTGTTATCGATACATCAATACCAACTTTCAATAGTTAACTTTAATTTTCTATACAAAACTTTGAAAACAAGTTATCGATAACAAACTTTTTTGTGTCGACACCAAACTTTTTTTATAGAAATTTTATAGAAATTTACTTATCGATTTTGCGATTTTATCTATTTCATTTCATACAATTTTCACTATCACAATACACATATTTACTAAAAATTAACTTATAATTCTCTGGCATTTAAATCAGTGTTGTCTAAATATTTATTTTGAATATGAAAATTATTTTGATAAAATTTATTTAATTAATTAAATATATAAGCTGTGTGAAATATTTTTAAATTTATTTATTTTATTTAAAATGCTCGTATGTATGTATGGGGCCATTTCAGAAAATTTAGCTCAAATTTTAGTCATTTTTGGAAATGGTGTCTCAGATTAATTTGAACATTGACACATAGATAGCCCTTATAAATATGATATACATATGTACCATATATCGTTTTTTTACATTTGGTGTATTTAACGAATTATGGCGGGTCAAAGATTGACTCTTTAAGCAAAAGTAAGAAAAATACATCACGTTTAAAGAGCTGTAACTTCTTAACCAATGACCCGATTGTCACAAATTTAGGCTCATGTGAAAGCTGGGGTTCTTCTTTTAGAAAATATTTTTAAAATAACATAGTTTTTTTTACAGAAATGATGCAAAAATGCGAAAACATTTTTTTTTCGAATATTTAAAAAAACACATCTTCGATTTTTTTTAAAAAAATTCTTTTGAAAAATAACAATGTTTTGTATAACATATTCAAAATTCAGAGTGGGATCTCCATGGTATCAAAAACTATTCTGTTTTAAGTACGGGGTTCTCATATTTTTCCCTTAGAAAATTTAAATTTCTAATGTTTTGAATGTTTTTCAAAATTTTAATAGAATAATTTTCTTTGAAAATTTAAATTTTTATATTGAAGAAACATAAAATTTTAATTTTCTAAGGTAAAATTTAAGAACTTCGTACTAAAACCAGAATATTTTTGATCCCATTGGGATCCCACTCTGAATATTGGATATGTTGTACAAAACAGTATTGTTTATCACCAAACTTTTTTTTTAAAAAATTGAAGATGTGTTTTTTTAAATATTCGCAAAAAAAAAATGTTTTTGAATTTTTGCAAAACTTCTGAAAAAAACCGTATGCTTTTGAAAATATTTCCTAAAAGAAGAAGAATTAAGCTTTCATATGAGCCATTACTTGTGATAATCGGATTACTAGTTAACAAGTTAGAGCACGTTAAACGTCATGTATTTTTCTGACTTTTGCTAAAAAAGTCGAACTTTGACCCGCGATAATTTGAAAACTACAGCAAATTTTGAAAATCCAAAAATGCAACATATCTCATATAAACGTGGATATCTATGAGCCAAATTCTCAGTGGCGTCCAAAGGCATATTTCCAAACAGTGGGGCGAAAATTTTTGGAATTACCCTATGTAGAAAAAATTAAATATATTTTTATTTTAATTCTCAATTATGTTCCTAAGTATTTGTTTATTTTAGAGACTTTAATTTCTAAAATAATTTAGTTTTATAATCTTTTATTTATTTAATTTGTATTTAAATCAATAAATATATATATACATTTTTGCAATTATATAGTAGTATACTAAATGTATGTTTGAATGTTTGTAAAATTTATTCATGGAGATATTTATTTAAATGTAATATATATTTATTTATGAAATTATACAAAAATATAGATACTAGGCTGTTGAATAAGTCTTTGGGTTAGAGCAACAATTAATTTATTATTTCTGTGCACTTTAATATGTTTAATATTAAACATTATAATCATATGCAGGATCGCCATTAGTAAAGATTCATTTTAAAAAAGTTGCTATAATTCTGTTAAAGATCTTTACAATTTTACGAATCTAATTTTAATTATAGTTTTTTTTTTTTTTTAATAATTGTTTAACAAAACTTCTCGAAGACTTATTAGACAACCTGCTATATTATATTACATACAACCAAAAATATAAAAATATTATCAGTATATATTTTTTTAAATAAATAAATTCAGATTGTATTAAAACCAAAAAATATAGAATTAAACCATAATTTATACCAAACAAATACGTGTTTTAAATTAAAAACTATTTTTTTTATTTTAGAAAATTGTAAAAAAAACTTAGCAAAAAAAAAATCTGAAATTGATACATTTAACAAGATTAATTATGGATAATTAATAAAACATATTAAATTTCAAAGTCAATTTTGTTTAATATTATCCGCCATGTTTTTTTAAGATTTTTTTTTTTTCAATTTTAGATTCTGGTTAATTTTTATTAAACATAAAATATGTTTAAGTCGTCCTACAAAATCAGACGTGGATCCACGGAGGGAAGAACATTTTTATGTACGAAAAATAAAAATTTTTGAGCAGGAAGTTTCTTGCAAAATTCGGATACTTACTTATAGGGACATAACCACAAGAAGGACATTTTGAACTTCCTTATAATGTCGTGATGGTAGCCTTGATTGTATAGAGTTCGGATTTCTTGCAAAAGTTAGGTAATTCTATTGGGAATTCGAAGAAAAAAAAATATAAATTACTTTAACATACACACTTTTCCAATATTAAAAATTATTTCTGTTTTGACAATTTTTTTTGCCTATATCTCGAGAAGGCGATTTGATACAACTTTTCTGATGACAGATTCGTGGTTAGGAGGTAAAAATACTTTAGAAAATCTATCCAACATCTATGTGCAAATACAGTATAGAGTAGTGTTACACTCAAAATAACTCTACAGTAAAAGGTTTAGTAAGTGATTTTGTACCAAAATCTTCTAAAATTTTACTAATTTTAGTACCTTCAAAGTACTAAAATTATTAATTTTATACTGGTTTTCAATAATTTTAGTAAAAAATTATAGTATTGGTTACCAATTTCTGCACTAGGTCCTTTTGGACTAAAATTTAGTAAAATTTTTAGTATTGAATACTCACGTTTTTTTTGGGTGTAGATGACAAGCAGTGTATATAGGGCATTCCAGGCCAAATCACTCATTTTATACCATGTTGATGCGATTTTCTCAAAAAAATTAAATTTTTAATTGAATATTAAAGTTGTTTTTTATTCGACCTTTCCAATTTAATTATAAAAATAAAATATTTGAGCTCGAGGCCTGGATTGTTGTTTAATTAAAATTCTTCTTTATTAATTTCCAATATTTCGCTACTCTTCGAGTAGCATCCTCAGGGAGTATAATGGATTTTAAATAAAAACACAAAATTCTAAAAAATTAACGTTGCTTATAACTCATCATCATAAATACTACTCAGTATACTACAGTAGTATTTATGATGACGAGTTATAAGCAATGTTAATTTTTTAGAATTTTGTGTTTTTATTTAAAATCCATTATACTCCCTGAGGATGCTACTCGGAGAGTAGCGAAATATTGGAAATTAATAAAGAAGAATTTTAATTAAACAACAATCCAGGCCTCGAGCTCAAATATTTTATTTTCATAATTTTTAATTGAATTTGACCATTACAAAATATAGGGGGCATTCCATGTCAAATCGGACACTTTGGATTTTTTTTTTAGATTTTCCTAATTTGTTTACAGTTTTTAGTGCCCTACGAAAACTCCGTCATAGTAAATTTTCAGATTTTTTTGAGGACCTGTTCAAAAGATATCGAATTTTTAAAAATTGGTAGTTTGTTCCTTTGCTTAAACTTCTTTTCCTCATAACTTCTTTAATAATAGTCCAAATTTTAATTTTTTTAAAAATTTTTGTTTTTTTATGTACTTTAAAAAAAAAAAAATCCCAAAAAATTCTTAAAAGCGCTCTAGTATGCGATTTTTAAGTTTTAAAATTTAAATCTCATTTTTGAAAATGTTTGTACTCTTTGATTTTTTTGAAATTTTGTGTAAAACTTCTATCGATTCTACAAATTTTTTGCCCATGAGGATCGTGGGATAACGATTATTACTATTTTTTAAAATAATTTTATTGTAATTTTCCAATCTTAAAATCATTTTAACTGCTCTAATGGTGCGTCATAGAGGGGTCATTTATAAGACCGACCCCCATTAATTTTTACGTCTTAACATTTCTTTGAAAAAAACTAATAGCCTATCTCCAATTTCTAAGGGGGCTCCCACACAAAACGCCATTTTGTAAAATTTGCTCCAACCGCTCTAACTGCCCTTATAGTGCCCTTAGAGCAATCAAATGTATGACCGACCCACAATATTTTTTTTTTTTTTGTAATTTTGTTTTATTTAATCAGCTTCTACCGGTCCAATGGTGCGCCCGAGAGGGGTCATTAGTGAGACCGACCCCCATTTATTTTTACCCTACAACATTTTTTTACAACATACCTATCCCTATCTCCACTTCCTCCGTAACCACTTGAATTTAAACTTAACTTTAAATACCAAAAAAATTGAGAAAACAGAAAAAAAATCATATTTTTCCATGTAAAACTTCAAGGCCCATGCGAACGCCTTACCCATATCCGATCGTTCTTAATTTTTGTGAAACATATTTTTACCTCGAAATGAATATATCTATGGTAAGTTTTGGTCAGTATCTACCAATTTAATTTTTTTGGAGCACCATATAAAATAAATCAAAATCAAAAAATAAAAGGGGCAATTTTCAAAATTTGAAAAAAAATAAAAAGAATTGCGATCACATCTCGAATTATGACTTAAATGTTGCGTAATTTAGAGTAGAACTTTTAGACTTTTTAAAAAAAAAATCGAAGGTTTCGGACTTTTTCAAAAAGTCGTTTTTAATTTTTAAACTTTAAAAAATAAGTGATAATTATTTCGAATAACTTTTTTAAAATTTTTTTTTCTAAAACTACATTTAAATACCAACAAAACGTTGTCCAACTTTTTTTTTTAAGATATCTATATTTTTAACAGCTCAAAATTAATTGAAAATTTCAAGTTTTTTAATTTTTTGGAAAAAATCGCCATTTTGAAAAATTGATTACTCAACACTTGGAATAAATGGCTGAAAATTGGTGTCCAAGTTTCATTTAATAAGTACTAAAACATATTCAAAAATAAAATAAATCAAAAGGGGTCGGGTCTATAAGTGAGTGATTTGGCCTGGAATGCCCCATATATATTTGATCTATGATCAAATATATGAGACACGGATGCCATGCAAAATAAAAAAAGCTGGACTCCTAAAGTTTGGCACGAACAAGACTTCTGGTCATCACCCAGCAGAAATTTTGCTGAACTGGCAGCAGCTTTTGGAAAGGAAACTCGAGTCAAGTAGCGCTTCCAAACGTGCTGAATTCATGCATGATTCTCTAAGGCGATGTCCCACTTTAGAGCGCTAGTTGGATACACAGAAAAAGCGCTCTTAAGATGCACTGAAATCACGTGTCTTTAGAGCGCTGATTAAAGCATACTTTTATAGCGCTGATTAAGCGCTATAAAGATGCAGTGAATTCATGTATCTATTCAGAGCTGATTTAAGCAGAATAAAGATGCAGTGAATTCATGCATCTTTTAAGTGATGATTTAAGCAGAATAAAGATGCAGTGAATTCATGTATCATGTAGTCAATTGTATTTCAGATTTTCCAATAGAATTTCAGAAATAGACAATTGTATTTCTGTTTTTCCAATTGTATTTCAGAATTGTATTTCAATTGTATTTCAGAAATACTCAATTGTACTTCAGATTTAAGCAAGTGTATATCAGAAATTTCAGTTGAAAATTTCTGAAATACAAAGGTCAACAATACATACAATTGACTGTTTCTGAAATACAATTGACTCTTTCTGGAACACAATTTGAAAATCTAGAATACAATTAACTGTTTCTGAAATACAATTGACTATTTCTGAAATACAATTTGAAAACAAATTGAACATTTTTATGTCAAAAAAAGTTCAAAGTTCTGAATTATACCATTTCCACTTTTATTTCAGAAAATACAAATTATATTTCAGAAATATCCATTTATATTTCAAAATTTCTATTTATATATCAGAAAATTCCATTTGTATTTCAAAAATTTCCATTTATATTTCAGAAATTTCCATTTATATTTCAGAAACATCTATTAATGTTTCAGAAATTTCCAACTGTATTTAAGACATTTACATTTGTATTTAAAATTTTCGAAATGATTTATTTGGAAATATAAATGAATTTTCTGGAAAGAGTTTAGAAAATTTTGAAATAAAAATTTTTGAAATATAATTGTAAATTTTTGAGTTATGAATGAAAATTTCTGAAAAATAATTGTAAATTTTTGAAATATAATTGGAAATTTTATAAATATAATTTAAGTTTCTAAAATATGATTGTAAGTTTTTCGAAATATAATTTGTATTATTTGAAATTAAAGTGGAAATTGTGTAGTCAAAAATTGTTTTTAAAAATACTGAAAAATATTTTAAAATCTGCAAACATTTTTTTGAAATAAAAATTTTAGCAACATTTTTTTGATTTCAAAAAAAATAAATTTCAAGAAAAAAGTTGTAAGAAAGAGAATAAAATGTAAAAATGAGATAAAAAACATACCAATAAATGCAAAAATATGCAAACAAAGTTAAAACAAATGTATTTTAATATTTGTGTTTTTTCGTTATCAGACTGTGTTTAATCCAAATCGGTTTATTCTTTGAAATAACAAAAAAGCATTTGCTGTTTTTTGGTTAGCCTATTTATCATCATTCAAAATGTGTTAAATATGTTATGATTGAAGCACTCTTTGCAGCGCTGATAAATGCGCAATAATGATGCAGTGAAATCATCTGTCTTCGTCCAAAACTCATACTTTTTCATTCAAAAAGTGTTAAAAATATTAAAAAGGAAAGCAAGTGTGAAATTTTATCAAAAATTAATTTTAAATTGTAAGTTTTATATAAAAAATCTTAACACAAAATTAAACTTTTTTCCCCTTACTTTTACTGCATCCTTAAGAGCGCTCTTTGGATGCGCTTCGGTATGCTATAAATAGATGCTGTGTCGCCAAAATCTCGATTTATTTCTGCTGGGCAGCAGGTTAAGTTCGTATCCCAGTAAAAACTTCTATTACCAAGTAATGAGGTTTTCGCCTTTAAATAGATGGTGGTAGCTAGTTACTATGTTGGTGAAACACTCATTATTTTAACATGGCGATGTCATTGGAGTAATGACCGCATACCCACTCGCTTACGAGAATGCTACTGAAAAACTACATACATTAGTACCACAAATAATAAGCTACTAGTAGCCCAAAAATAACTCGTTACCCACTACTTACAAAAATGCTACCAAATAACAGCATACATTAGTCCCAAAAATAAGTAGCTACCAGTTGCTCAAAAATAACTCGTTTCCCACTCCTTACAAAAATGCTCCCAAATAACAGATTTTGATTCTTTTAATAAATTTTTAACTTGGGGCAACTTCCGCCAATATGAAATTGAACCAGTTCATGTTGAACGCGTTTATTTCAAGAGCAACCAAGCGGGCAAATGCGGAAATGGATCCAATGTGCCAACGAAACCAATGTTTACGTTGATATCCTTCCCTCCAAATGTTTGATTGTAAAATTCAAATATTACAGGACCGAAAATATATCTTGGAACCTCGTAGAAAGGGACATTTGGCTACTTAGGACATTACCAATAACAAATATACAGAAGCGACTGCTGCTCAGCCAATGGAAACCGCATTTAACACCATCTTAAGTCTATATAAGAGTGAGTTAGGGTTTAAGGGAAATACTGTCTGTGATGGTTTTTTACCTTTTTACCGGCTTTAACATAATTTAAACAACAAGGCAAAAAAATTAAATTAAAATTTGGAGAACACCACAAAATTTCTCGAAAAAACAATAAAAATTTAGAAAAAGCCAATTAAAATCCAGAAAACTTCAAAAGAAGTTATGTAAGACTAATTAAGGCTCATAAATCACGATCAAGTGTCAGCTAGATCCAGCTTTCTGAATATCAATTTGGTTTTCTAAACTTTTTTTTGCCTTGTCCCAATTTTAATCAGAATTCCTGAATTTGAATTTCTGTTAACAGAGTTTTATTAGAAAAAGTAGATAAATGTTAATCTTTTTTAAGCTAAATGTGCAAGTTTTTTCTAAATTTTCTTTAGCATTTTTTTAATTTCATTAAAAAATATATATATTTAGACAACTTATCAGATATTTTAAATCGTATTTACCAGTAACCTGTTCTGTATCAGGTTATCGGTAACTCATTATTTATTAACAAGATGTAACCGGTTTTGTATTAGGCTATCGGTAACTCATTATTTGTTAACAAGAAGTAATCGAGCAGGTAACGAGCCCTCATTACATAGAATGCAGGCGGTAATGGGGACCAGGGGCGTATCCAGGATTTTATTTCGCTGGGGGCCCAATATTTTTTATTTTTTTTTTTTACAAAAAATTTACATAACAGCACAAGTTTTAGAATTTTTCTCGATCTTTTCCTTGAACTGAATGTAACACAATCAGATTCTTAATTTTTGCGTAAGTTTAAAACTGCTGGGGGAAAAAATAAAATTTGTTTTACATATTAAAATTTTTTGAGAGACTTAAGCCTTTTTTAAAGAGTGAATTGTATCAGATGCTGATTCATTTTTACAAAGATTATCTTAATTTTTTTCAAAGAAAAGTCTAAGATTCTATGCCAATTTCCAGTTAACACAGTTTTTGTTATGGAAAAAGTCAAAGACTCTAAATCATATTTTCAATGGAAAACGTTTTTCGGGAAAAAGTCACTTTAGAAAATGATTCTATAAACATATTTATAAAATACTTTTCCAAAAGAAAAGACTCCAATTGTTAGACATTTTCCCAGAATCTGAGATATTTCAAGTCTAGCACATTTTTTCAGATTCTCAAACATTCTACAAAAAGTTTTAGATTCTGAGATAATCTTCGCTTTTTCTATAAGAAAAATAATTTAGATCCTGAGACCTTTTTAAAACCCAGCAAAAACTTGGTAATGACACATCATTACCATTCTAATTACTTAGTAATGACAGAAAATTACCTTTAGCATTATTTTGAAATGTAAAATAAGGACTTATTAATAATGACTAACATAAGTCATTACAATAAAATAAAAAAATTTCAGAACTAGATTTTCACTTTTTGACTCACTGTACATTAATTTGAATAAAAACAAAATAAAATTAAATATTTTTTTATTTTTTAAAATTTTTTTTTAAAATATTTTTTTCATTACCTATAAGTATATATGTAATTAGTTATTAATATTGGTTTGATAATCATTACATTTGGCACATTTGCTTGTAAATGTAATGGGAAAGGTAATTCGAATCAGAAGTAGTTATAACTTTTGAATTTCCCATTACACATTTCATTACTTGGTAATGCAAGTTTTTGCTGGGAAAGAAAACAGTATAAAAAAGTCTTAGATTCTAAAACCTTTTTCCTAAAGTAAAAATTCTCGGATTCTAAGAAAATTTTCCTACAGAAAAAGTCTAAAATTCTTAGACATTTTTCATATAGAAAAAGTCTCAGATTCTTAGACATTTTTTCTATAGAAAAAATTTCAAATTCTGAGACATTTTTCCTATAGATAATGCCTCAGATTCGCAGACATTTTTTCTGCAGAAAATTTCTTAGATTCTGAGACATTTTCCTATTGAAAAAGTCCAGATGCTTAAACACTTTTCCTATAGAAAAAGTCTCAAATTCTTAAACATTTTCCTATAGAACAAGTCTCAGATTCTGAGACATTTTGCCTATAGGAAATTGTCAGATTCTGAAAAATTTTTTATTAAGAAAAAGCGTCAGATTCTGAGACATTTTTCCTGAAGATAGAGTCTCAGATTCTGAGAGATTATTCTTATAGACAAAGATATTTTTACAATAGAAAAAGTCTCAGATTTTGAGCATTTTATAAACAAAAAATCTCAGCATGTGTCTCTGAGACGTTTTTCCTATACACAAAATTTAGATTTTGAGATAATTTTCCTTAAGAAAAAATCGTTGATTTTGAGACATTTTTCGTAAAAAAAGTATAAGATTCTGAGACATTTTCCTAGAAAATTCAGAGAAATTATTCCTATAGAAAGTTCTGAGATTCTAAAACATTTTTCATTTAGAAAAGCCTCAGATTCTAAGAATTTTTTTTATAAAAAAAATCTCAGATTTTGAGACATTTTTCAGATCCAGAGACATTATTCCTATAGAAAGTTCTCAGATTCTGAAACATTTTTCACCTTAGAATCTGAGACATTTTTCCTATAGAAAAAGACATTATTCCTATAGAAAAAGTCTTAGATTCTCAGACAGTTTTCTTATAGAAAGTTTAAGGTACATTTTTTTTAGAAAAGTGTAAGACTCTGAGACATTATTTTTAAGAAATAGTCTCGTTCTGAGACATATTTCTAAAAGACAAAGTCGCATTTTAAGATTTAACTACATTTTATATACAATTAGGTTAATTTTTTGTGTACATAAAACTTCAGGTTCTAAGATATTTTTTCATTAGTATCTTAAGTTGAAAAGTTTCAAATTCTAAGAAAAAATTTTCAAATTTTGAGATTTTTTTAACAGAAAAATTTTCAGTTTCAAAACATTTTTCTTCAACAAATTTTAGATTCTTAATGTTTTTCGATATTTTTTAAGAAGTTTTTTAATATGGTACTTGTTATTTGATACCAAATTCTGAAATTTGTGAAATCATTTCGGGGGGGGCCCGGGCCCCCGGGCCCCCCCCCTGTATACGCCACTGATGGGGACCTATTACCAAGTTTTTACTGGGATATGGGCAAAATCGTTTCATCTTGAGGAAATAAACCAACCTCTGAAAAAAGCTATTTTTGGTATTTTTTGAAGATTTTGCGAAAGATTTTCGTAAAAAAAAAAAATATTTGGTTTATTTTACAAAAGATTTCCGTAAAAGAATAAAAATATTTTGTTTATTTTACAAAAATGATCGTAAAGCATAAAAATTTATTTCGGTTATTTACGAAAATATTTCGTAAAATACCATACTCAGAAAAAAATTAACTAAATTAACTGGGAAAACTAACTTAATTCAAGGAATTTTGATAATGATTTAGCTCCATTGCCATGTTTTCCTTCTTTTAAGTTCATATTTTTCTTAAAAATAAGGAAAGAAAAAAAATTGTAATATTATGCCAATTTGAACTAAAAAATGGGAAAATTTATTTCAATTTAGTTCATACACATTTGAGACCCGATTGGGTGAAGGCCCCATTGGGTTCGGACCGATAGGTTCAGACCCCGATGGGCCCAGACCCTTGCTCTACCTTGCTTAGTTTTTTAAAAACTAGATAACTTTAAAACTGTTCACGCCAGTGAACAAAAAGGTACTTTTATAGCACCATAAATCCCCCCACTTCTCACCCCTGACAACATCTACTGCAGCCAACTTCACTTTAGAAAAAGGAGTTAACAGAACAACCAAATTTTTATTCAACATCTCTAACAACAAGTGATCGTTAAACCCGGTTGTACTAAACAATATATAATCTAAATTAAGCTAAAATTAAAACCTAATATATTGCACAAAACCCTAAGCTAAAACCTATATATTATTTTAAATTAAAACTTATTATAACGTTTTAAAAGAAACCATAAGTGTCTTATTTATTTATTAATACCAATTTAAAAGATAATCAGCTATCCCCCTCTAACCCGTAAAAACAAAAACTATTTCGCGAAGAGCTTTTCGGTATGCTTTTGAACTTTTTGTTGTGTTGGCATTATTTACCAAGATATGAGTATTTTAAAATTATCGGGAATGCTAACTTTTTTAAATCCAAAGTTAGGACCCATTGGGGTCCACACATGTGTTGAGAACCGGCGATACTATGTATATTCTAAGAACCAAAAATGGCCTCGATTTTGCTCTATCTGGCTTAGTTTTCGAGATATCGCCATTTTAAGTTTTTGAAAAAAAAAAATTGCCAGTTATTAAAATTTTACTAAAATAGTGGAAAAAACTTCCTCAAATCTAAGAAAATGAACTAATTGGTAGAAAATTACGTCCTAAAACTAAAGAAGAGGAATATGTCTTAAAAATAGATTTTTGTCATATATTTAGTTAAAATTTCTTTGGCGGTAAGAATTTCTTCAATGTATTTGGGAATTCCATTTAAAGAAAATAATGGACTATTTAACTTAAATTTTTTCCCAACACTTAAGAAAATTTCCCAACTTGTAATTAAATTTAACTAAATTGTGGGAAAATTTATAAACTATTTTGAAGAAAATTTTTCCAAAGTTTAAGTTAAGTCTTATGTTGAAGGTATAAATATTCGTACATATATAAAAATTTAATCACATAGAAAATTAAATGTAAATTGTCTAAATTCACAATTACAGCTAAATTCATTGAAAATTGATATTGAATTTTTTTTTAGTATTATTTTCAATATTTAAAGTTATTAGTGCTTTATTTTTTACAAAACATTTATTCCAAATACCCTAAAATCATTTCCAAAGTAATGTAAAACCCAAAAAAAAAAGATTTTCCATTAGTATTTTGCATTGACATATTCTACAAATCTTAGCATACCAAGGTGTAAAAAAATATTATGCCAAAAAACCAAACTGAAATTCGTTTAGAGTTGAATGGCAACGACTTAAGAATACTTTATATAAAATCACTTTCTTTGATTTTATTTAATCTTTTTGTAATATTTCACCATAAAGTATGCTTTAAAAATGGTAAAAAATATTTGTTTTGTTAAAATATTAAAGATGGCGCTGACTCAAGTTTAATGCTGAGACCTAGTGCAGTGTTGCCAGGTACTTTTCTTCGTTGTCCCCAAAAATATCGCAAAATTTCCCCAAAAATCTCCAAACCGTGAAAAA
>CAWUER010000823.1:125159-180269 GCA_963921195.1 Pegoplata infirma | reverse complement strand
GGTTCGAGTGGGAGGAGTTGAAATTCCAATATCACCGCATGCCAAATTTCTTGGAGTGTTCTTGGACAGTAAGCTGTTCTGGAACAAGAACTCTGAAGAAAGAGTAAAAAAGGCAAACAACGCGTATTACGCGTGTAAGAAAATGTTCGGTAGTACCTTGGGTCTAGAACCTAAAGTCACTTACTGGATTTATACTTCAATCGTAAGACCAATCTTACTCTATGGAGTTTTTGTCTGGCATAAGGCACTCGAAAAGGATGTGACGCTTAAAATGTTTCAGAAGCTTCAACGGCAAATGGGACAGAGTATCACTGGCGCTTTGAGAACAACATCATCCGACTCTATCGACACTTTATTGCACTTATTACCAATTGATCTCTTTGCTAAGGGCGAGGCTTACAAAGCTTGCCACAGACTCAAAGAGTCAAATTGGTTCAAGTATCGCAACTTTGGACACAGTAACATTGCTAATATGGACCGTATTGATTCTGATTACACAGTGCCCAAACTGTTTTCGACCGGAAATATGAAGTTAGATTTCCGGATCGAGAATTCTGGTCGACCTGGCATGGCCCTCCTGCGAACTCAATAAATATCTTTACTGATGGATCGAAGCAATCGCATGGTGTTGGAGCTAGTTTCACGATACTGGAACTAGACCAACACTTATCTTTTAAATTACCCGTGGACTCGAGTATCTTTCAGGCTGAGATAGCTGCTATATCAAAAGCTGTGGAATATATGGCAAAGGAAAAAGGTGCCACCCTTAATTTCTACGTGGATAGTCAAGCTGCTCTAAAGGCACTCTTGAGCTACCAAATTAAATCGAAAACGGTTTTAAAGTGTTACGAGAATTTAAAACAACTTTGCTTAAATAATGAAGTTACCTTATTATGGGTACCAGGGCACGAAGGAATAGAAGGAAACGAGAAAGCAGATGAACTCGCGAAACTTGGAGCAGATGGCATAGGTACCACCATAATGCTTTCACCGACACTCCAGCATTTCAAACTAAAACGAAATACCCTTACTGTCGCCAAAGCAAATTGAAGATGGAAGGAACTTGGGACAAGTCGTATAAGTAGAATTTTATGGCCACGCTATGATTTAGGAAGAACTAAATTCTTACTTACACTTACGAGAATAGAATGTCGTATGTTGACAGGTTTAATAACGGAACATGAATCTTATTACGGACGCAAGCTGTAAAAGGTGCGAGACACCAGACGTCGAAGAGACCTTTGAATCCTGTGTCACTGCCCGGTTTTGGCACGAACTCGACTATCAATTATAGGAAGTTCACAGTTCGAGACTTTGGAGGAAATTACGAGGATAGACCTGAAGAGCTTGAAACAATTCGCAATGAAGGTCAATGTATTTAGTTTACATCGATAAGCGGAAAAAGTTTTGTGGTATCGCTATGGACCAATTGGTCTATGCGGAGTGCTCATCTGGCACCGCCACCCTAACCTAACCTAACCTAACCTAACATTATATCATAGTATTAAAATAAGTTTTTCTCTTCATTATTAAATTGTTATTTTATAGAAGTTAGTTTAGTTACTAGAGCGAACTCAACAAATAAAGATATTTTTATTTAATAAAACGTAATATTTTATTATATAATAATGGGCAAAATCTCAAATGGGCAAAATCGGACTAGGGAACAAAATTTCCCTTGAAGTCCCTCAAAGTCTTGCAAGTGGACCCAAAAAGCATAACAAATTAGTTTGTAACTATTTATAGTAAGGGGAAAGGTGTTCACCAAAAACTTCAACCGACACCCTCCCAACCCCTTCCCAAAAAAATGACGTGAAAAGTTTCGTTATTATTTTTTTAATTATTTTTATTACATTTTAGAGTGTAGATTCGGCACAGCCAAATTTAACACTCTCACTTGCTTTGTTTTAATATTGACCATAAAAGGCAACTATTCTGACCCAGATGATTTTGAAATTCCAAAAAAAAAAGTAAAATTTGCTCCACCCTTATATGTATGTATGAATACCAGAGAACATAACAGATTTTATATAAGATGACTGCAGTAATTCAATTCGCTTTAAAACGTTTACGTTTTTATATGACAAATATAAAAAAACCGTTTTAGCAAGAAAGAAATTGTCATTATTTATATAGCAAGATGACTTTTTTTTCTTTTGTATATTTTAAAATTACCCGTAATAAGTAATTTTAAGGATGATCATAAAAATCCTTTACATACAATTTTTTTTTAATGTTTTTGATATTATAATTTTTAACAAACAAAAAAAAAGCTAAATAAAGAAAATCTATTCGTTTGTCGTATTATGGCATGACCATATTCAGCTAAAAAGGATTATGTTAATGTTGTATGTTATGTACATAGAGGAATCCATTATAGTTTCAAATGTTTATAATGGAATTCTTTTTAAGTTTTTCTGCTTTGGCAAATAGATTTTTGTTATACAAAAGAAATTGTTAAAAAAAGCAAATACAAAAAATGCTATAAGTTGGGCCATTCCAGAAAATTTAGCTCAAATTTCAGTCATTTTTGGAAATCGTGTCTCAGATTAATTTGAACCTTGACACATAGATAGCCCTCATAAATATGATATATGTACCATATATCGTTTTTTTACATTTGGTGTATTTAACGAATTATGCACACAAAAAAAAAAATTTCAATTTCAATAAAAAAATTCACGAATTCAATAAATAAATTAACTAAAAAAGCCGTGGTGAAGATTTTCACGAATTCAATAAACGCATTTGTAAGTCGTTTGCTGAAAATAATTTCAATGAAGGGATTTCAAGATTCAATAAAAAAGTTTATTGATTTATATTTTTTTTTTTTTTTATATTTTTAGAACTAAAGAAAAAAAATATTTTTTGTTTTTTTTATTTTTATTTTATTATTTAATTCTTTTATTTATTATACTCTTCTTAATTGTCATTGTTTCCAACAAGCTTTGAACAGCATACCTCCTGCTTACAATGCTTGCCGTTTATCCAACTGAGCTACAACATGTCAACAAGTTACTACGCATAAAATCATTTTGTTTTTAAATAAAAGTAAACAAGAATTCTGGAACACTCACTTAATTTTGTCAGTAATGGTAACAGTAGAAATTATCAGTTGAAATTAAAACAAAAAAAAAAATACTGACAAATTTAGTTGAGTGCATCACTTTCATTACTATGTGTGAAAAAAAGAAACACAACAAAACTTGTCGACGGAATGAGTTGAACATAGTTTTTTTTTTAATTTCAATAAATTTTTTTATTGATACAATAAAAAATGTTATTAAAAATATTTTTATTTTTAATAAACGTGTTTATTAAAATTTTCTTAAATATTTTTTTTTCTGTGTGGCGGGTCAAAGATTGACTTTTTAAGCAAAAGTAAGAAAAATACATCACGTTTAAAGAGCTGTAACTTCTTAACCAATGACCCGATTTTCACAAATTTAGGCTCATGTGAAAGCTGGGGTTCTTCTTTTAGAAAATATTTTTAAAATAACACAGTTTTTTTTACAGAAATGATGCAAAAATGCAAAAACATTTTTTCTTTTCGAATATTTAAAAAAACACATCTCCGATTTTTTTAAAAAAATTCTGGTGAAAAATAACAATGTTTTGTATAACATATTCAAAATTCAGAGTGGGATCTCCATGGAATCAAAAAATATTCTGTTTTAAGTACAAGGTTCTCATATTTGTCCCTTAGAAAATTTAAATTTCTTATGTTTTGAATGTTTTTCAAAATTTTAATAGTATAATTTTCTTTGAAAATTTAAATTTTTATATTGAAGAAACATAAAATTTTAATTTTCTAAGGTAAAATTTAAGAACTTCGTACTTAAACCAGAATATTTTTTGATCCCATTGGGATCCCACTCTGAATTTTGGATATGTTGTACAAAACAGTATTGTTTATCACCAAGTTTTTTTTTTAAAAAATCAAAGATGTGTTTTTTTAAATATTCGCAAAAAAAAATGTTTTTGAATTTTTGCAACACTTCTGAAAAAAAACCGTATGCTTTTGAAAATATTTCCTAAGAGAAGAAGAATTAAGCTTTCATATGAGCCATTACTTGTCATAATCGGATTACTAGTTAAAAAGTTAGAGCACGTTAAACGTCATGTATTTTTCTGACTTTTGCTAAAAAAGTCGAACTTTGACCCGCGATAATTTGAAAACTACAGCAAATTTTGAAAATCCAAAAATGCAACATATCTCATATAAACGTGGATATCTATGAGCCAAATTCTCAGTGGCGTCCAAAGGCATGTTTCCGAACAGTGGGGCGAAAATTTTTGGAATTACCCAGTACCGTTTTATATAAGTTTAAATAAAATAGAATGGAATGTAATTTTAAGGGCAAAACTAAATTTTTTTTCTCGCAAAATTTGGTGATAAATTGGAACCATATCTTCGAAAGGATTTATCTGAATTCTACCATTCGAAAAGCATTCGACTATAGCTAGCGTTCTTTTATGTACTAATTCACTTGAAAAAATATTTTTTAAAAATGTACGTTTTTAATGCAAATGCAATTTTTAGATGCATTTTTTAAAAGTTTTTTATCCCCCTTCGATTTTTTTGAAACCTGCATTAAACAAACGAATAGCATTTTTTACAAAAAACTAACTACGGTTTTTTTTTTTTGGCCTTCGTTTTTTTCGTTTTTTTCGCTTTTTGTGATTTTTTTAAATACTATTTATGCGATTTTTCCAAATAAAAAATAAATTTTATGTTTATTTTGTAATTTTATCAAAAATGTATGTAACTTTGAAGAGCCATCCCAACAGAAATTTTGCTGAACTAGTAGCTTTTGGAACTTAAACTTGGGTCAAGGAGCGCTTCCAAAACTGTTGAATTCATGCATGATTCTCTAAGGCGATTTCACACCTTAGAGCGCTAGTTGGATACACCGAAAAGCGCTCTTAGTATCCCCTGAAATCACGTGTCTTTAGATCACTTATTAAAGCATTCTTTTAAAGCGCTGATTAAGAGCTATAAAGATGCAGTGAATTCATGAGTCTTTTTAGAGCTGATTTAAGTAGAATAAAGATGAAAACATTTGACTATTTCTGATATACAATTGAAAAATCTGAAATACAATTGACTATTTTTGAAATTCAATTGGAAAATCTTGAATAAAATTGATTATTTCTGAAACTCAGTTGAATATTTCTGAAATACAATTAAAAATGATGTAAACCAACCTCTGAAAACTTATTCATTACTTTATATTGTAGAATTGTTTAAGAAATTAATGATATTTATGTCAAAAAAAGGTTCAAAGTCCTGAATACACCATTTCCAATTTTATTTCAGAAAATACAAATTTTCATTTATATTTATTTCCGAAATATCTCTTTTTATTCAGAAATTTCCATTTATTTTTCAGAAACATTTACTTATGTTTCAGACATTTTCAACTGTATTTAAGAAATTTCCATTTGAATTTCAAAATTTTATAAATGATTGAAATATAAATGATTTTTCTGGAAATAATTTAGAAAATTTTGAAATACAAATGGAAATTTTTGAAATACAATAGGAAATTTCTAAAATATATATGGATTTTTTGTTAAATTAGAATAAAATTTTCTTAATGGCAATTATAAAATCTTGCGTTTTCATTCAAAAGGTGTTAAAAATATTAGAAAGGAAAGCAAGTGTGAAATTTTATCAAAAAATTATTTTATATTATAAATTTTTTATAAAAAATCTTAACAGAAAAATAAAAATCTCACAAAGAAAACATTTTAACTCTTTCTGGGGCGGTGGTATGAAAACCATACCACTTATTCATTATTTTTTTATAAATTTGGTACGCACTAGTTTTTTTTTAAATATCGATTAAATATGTAATTTTGAGCTCATATAATTTAAAAAAAATTATATCAAGTGAGAGAAGGAAATATTAAGAGATGTTTTGTATTGGCAAAAAAAGTGCGTCAGTGAAGTGTCAAAAGTGTTTCCACAAAACTGTGTGATACTTTATTATTAAAATTTTGTTGCTTAAAATTTGAATTAATTATATTTTAAAATATTGTTTAGGACCAAAATAAATCATGTTTTTAGAATGCTAAAAATTTCAGCCAAATCCGACAAAGTTAACACGAGGCGCATCGAGGTCAAAAGTCAAACATACACTCAAAAGAAAAACTCTGTCAAAAAATCTGTAAAACAACTTTCAATTTGAATTAGCAATCTTTTAGCAGATTGTTCTGCTGAGAAGGATATTTTTACTAAAATCTCTGTCATTCAGTTTAAGAAAATAACAGACATTTTACTATGTTTATACTGATTTTGTTTGCTGAATTTCATTATTTTTTCAAGAAATTTTTTTATATAAAAAAAAGCAGAACAGATTGTTCTGCTGAAATCAGCAGATTGCTCTGCTGAAATCAGCAGATTGTTCTGCTGAAATCAGCAGATTATTCTGCTCAAATCAGCAGATTGTTCTGCTAAAATCAGCAGATATTTCTGCTAAAATCAGATTTCTCTGCTGCCGAACAACACACATGTTTAATAACTAAAACGCCAGATAAATGTATAAGCTTCCGTAGCGTAGTGGTTAAGAAGTGTACTTTCAAATCGGAAGGTGGCGAATTCGATGCTGGCTGGCGGCGTATGTTTTTTTTTTTCTTGTTATATTTATTCAACTCTTATGACAGATATTTAGCAAGCCGTGTCTGCTAAAATCAGCAGATTTCTCATATGGCTCAAAATGGGTGTATTTTCAGCAGATTTTTCTGCTGATTGGACAGAGAATTTATTTTGTACGAAAATAGCCATAATTGATGAAAAACATTGAATAAATGGTGTTGTTTTTTGAATATATTGTTGAAAAGTGGTACACATGTTGATTTTAGTATAAGAAGATATATTAAAAAAAACTTTGGTGTTTCAAAAATTAACCCTTGCAATTCTTTCGGGGTAAAAATGACCCAATTTTTACAAATTGACCCCTAAAACAGGAAAATCAGTCCCAATTTTCCAAATTTATTGAAATAAACCAATGAAAAACGTTAGTTTTATTCTATTCAATCATAAATACTAAGATATGAAATACTGCCTTTCTAGGATATCTTTCAGCCTTGTTGATTTTTTCAAAATTTCTTAAACAAAATTATGAAAAAACGACAGCATCTTATACACATTAATATATAAAAAAAAAATTTTGGGGGATATCCCTCGGATAGTTTGCCGGAGCGGATTTCGAGGAAAATGCCTTTTTTGACCACAATTTACTCAATATGGAAAAAATTTGGTAAATATTTAAAAATTTCACAAAGTAAGGGCCATACATTTTTTAAAACAATGTAAGCTTTACCCCTAAATATTTTAGGAAAATGAAACAATATTTACCCGGTTTTTATTGGGGTCAAAATTCAAATTTTGGTATATTTAGGGTTTTTTTTAGAAAAAGACACCTAAATATAAAATGTTTTTTGCGATTTGTTATAAAACTTGGTATAATTATTGTACGAGTTTAGAAAAATAATTATTTGATTTTTTTAATTAATTAATGAACATGTGGTCAAAATGGCCCCATCGAAAAAAAAAAATATTTTATGCAAATATTAATTTTACATGCTGGGTCATTTTTACCCGTTGTTCATTTATGGGTAAATAAAAAAAATAATAAAATTATCTGACCTAGCACAATGGTTATACCAGGTTTTATAGAAATCAAAAAAAAAATATTACGAAGTTTTAATGTGCTGGGCCATTTCGACCCCTTTTTATTTATGGGTTAATTAAAAAAAATTAAATAACTGTTTTTCTGACCTCGCACAATAATTATAACAAGTTTTATAGAAATCGAAAAAAAAATAAAAAATTATATTAAGAAATTTTAACTTGCTGGGCTATTTTGATTTCATGGTCATTTATGGGTTAATTTGAAAAAAAAAATTATTTTTCTGATCTCGTACAATAATTATATCAAGTTTAATTAAAAATCGCAATAAACATTTCATATTTAGGTGCCTTTTCTAAAAAAACACAAAATATCCCAAAATTTTACATTTTACCCGAATAATAATATTGTTCCATTTTCCTAAAACGTTTAGGGTTTAAGTTAAACATTGTTTTAAATATTTCGTGGCCATTATTTTGCGAAATTTTAAAATATTTACCAAATTTTCCATATTGAATAAATTGTGTTCAAAAAAGGCATTTTCCTCAAAATCCGCTAAATTTAAATCGGTGCCCCTGCCAAACTATCCGAGGAATATCCCCCCAAATTTTTTTTTATATGCTAGCATACATTTTATAAGATTCTGTGATTTTTTCAGTATTTTTCATAATTTTGTTTAAGAAAATTTTTAAAAAATCAAAATATTAGTTTTGAGAACCACGCCAAATATAATGCATATTTTTGGTCTAACCATGAAATGGGTGAAAGACATTCTAGAAAGACAGTATTTCGTATCTGTATCCATGATCGAATAGAATATAAATATCGTTTTCTATTAGTTTTTTTTTTTAATAAATTTAGAAAATTGGGGCTGATTTTCGTGTTATTGGGGTCGATTTGTTAAAATTTGTCATTTTGACCCCAAAGTGCTTGCAAGGGTAAATTTTTGAAAACTCAAATATCTTCTTATACTAAAAACAACTCGTGTACCACTTTTCAACAATATATTCACGAAACAACACCATGTATTCAATGTTTTTCATCAAAATATGGCTATTTTCGTGTGTTTTAACATTGTCCGATTTGGCTAAAATTTTTTGCATATTTAGGCCAAATGTAAAAAAAAAACTGCCGTGTGCTCCTTGAAATTCGAAGTTTTGCAAAATAGCTGCCAGCCTAATAAGCATAGTGCAATGTTCAATTTTTTTTTTTTTTGAAAACAAGGCAAAAAACGTCTCGGAAAATTTCAAAACAGATACACTCTAATAATTTTTTTGTTAAATTTCACTAATATAATGGTAGGAAACTGTTTTCCTATCATTATGCTCGCGAAATTACACACTGTGTGTAATATTACACATTGTCAATAAAATGATTACACACCAAATGTGTAGAAAAAGTTTAGCAACATTCCTGGTTTACACATTTTGTGTGTAAAAATAAAGCTAAAAACTAGTACATTTATTTAATAAAACTATTATTTTTTTGTTTTTTATATATTTATTTAAAAAAAAAAGGTCTGGAATGATTTAAATTTAACAGGATATTATGAAATAAAAATGGGTATAAACTAAAAAATAGCCTGGAAAAAATAATAAGGACAGAATGGTGAAAAACACGTTTTATTTGCATAATGATCTTCAAGAGAATTTTTGAAAACTAAATTTTTTAAATAAGCCAATGTATATTCCAATTAAAAGTCAGTGCATTCGCACTGTACTGATGTATATGATGATGCTTTGCACTCAATTTCCCAAGCAGGACCCAAGATCCAAGTATAAATGTTGAACCGCAAGGTTACACTTTTTGTAACACGTTTGTTTTTAAATTTGTTGCCGTTTTTTAACCGTAAATTTCCAAAAAGAGCGAGTTTTTAATAAATTCCAGATGCAATTTCAATTTAATTTTTAAAATTTTATATTTTTTGTGTGTTTGAAATAATTTATTGATAAGTTGTTAATACGCATTTTTTGTGTAAAAATTAAATTTTACACACAAAATGTGTACTACTAACCAAATTGTGTGTATTGATTTTAAAAATGTTTATAAACATTTAATTTACTAAACTTTGTGTCTAATATTACGCATAAAGTTTGTAAATGAAAAAAATACACATTTTATGCTCAATATTATTTAACATAAATATTTACAACCATTATGATTTTAAACACAGTTTTAGAATGTAGCATTAACTATTTTTAAAACATGTAAAAAAATAAAATTGTGGCATATTATTGATAAAAAAGTTAAAGTTTAAATTGGAAAAACTCAGAACTTCTAAAAAAAAAAATATTATTAACTTCTAAAAAAAAAATTATATTTAAGAGTCCCCGCACAACAATGTCAGGGCGGTTGACGTTTTCGGCCATGAGAGAGTATAGGCGCAAAACAAAGGCGGCAGCGGGAAATTCAGTCATTCGGTGATATTTACACAATTTTTCACTTTTTCGACACTTTTTTAATTTAATGTTATTGTTTTATTTAATATCAAATTTGATTTTCTCATATTGATTCGTTTTTTTGTGTTTTTTTAGAATTTTAAACATTTTTTTTTAGAGATCACATTTTTTTGTTTACTTTATCGAAAATAATCGAAATATTTATAAGAATGTGGCAACATTTTCATATCAAAAATTTTAAGAGAGAGAGAAACCGACACAAAAATAAAATTGATTTTATTCAAGCGGTTTTCGGTCGGACGTTTTTTCTTGCCAAATTTGTATGAAAAAAACGTCACCAACATTGTTGTGCGGGGACTCTTATATTGGCTATCCATACAAAAATCTATAAAAAAACTTTTATTTTAAAGACTACTGTGTTTCATTAAATTTGCATAAATTTTGAAATAAAGGTACAAAGGGACAAAATGCCGATATTTTCAATATTTGACCATGTCTACAAAACCCACTTTTTGAAACAACTCAACTTGATCTAAAAATTTGAGTTTTGTTGCTAAATAATTCTTACACATGCCAAATATATATTCAAAAATTTATGCTAATTGCACTTTTAGGTAACAGAAGGTTTAGGACAGCCGTGTTAAAAAAAAAAAAAAAGTTGTATGTGTTGGATCTGTTTACAAATCTGGCTAACAGCCTTTTCAATCGAAAAATCTAAACGCAATTTGTTAAAAGTCTGTATTTTTGAGTTACGACAGCCTTCTTGCAAATAACCGAAATGGTGGAAGTCGCTTTCATATAAATTTGCAAAAGTGGGAAACTTAAAGTGATAATATGTCAGATGCCAACGTATCGTAATTTATGTTGGAAAACTAAAATAAAATAAAAAAAAATATTTAAATTGAAGGTGGTAATGATTGTGTTAAAAGTTCCGGGGTTGTTTTTTGCATACAAAATGAATATTTTTATTTTTTTTTGCAATAGTGAAAATTTAAATTTAATGTGAGTGACAATTTTATTATTTTTTTTTTCCTGGTCATTCATCCAAACATCCACTAGTCTTCAGTTTTTCATAGCACCCTCTCTATCTATACTTTTTCCTCGTTCAACGCAGTTCAACTACAAATACATCAACATCATCATATTTTACTGAATGTGATTTAATGGGATGCCTCTTATAGCGATGAATGAATAAATAAATGAAGTAACGAACAAATGAATGCTAGCTGGAATTGCAATGGTGCAAAGTTGTAATGAAATCCAAAAAAAAAAAAAACTTTTTCCTCCTTGATTCCATAATACTGCAGTCAGCACAATTTACTTTTAAATACATTTCATTTTAATACAACACCTACTTTACACAAAACGTTTCATATTGTAGAGATATCTATTTCAAATTGGATCAGGTAAAGGTACCAACATTAGTAGCCTTTCTTTTAAAGAATATTTTAAAACAACTCCTGTTATACCGTTAATATGTTGCATTTTACTTAAAAATATGATTTTTTCAATCCGTATTAAGCTTCAACTTTAACTTCAAAATTACGAAAGGGTATTGCATAGTCGGTCTTTACAGACTTTAATTTTTTTCCTTTCCGTATTTCGCTAAAGTGTTGATGATATTTGAAGTGAGAATCTAGGAAACACAACAAAATGTGTTGAATCCTGTGTAATAAAGGTTTTGTTTAAAATTTTCCTAATGATTTAATTTGAGTTGAAAGAGGAAAAAAAATAAATATAAAAAATTGAAATAAATTGAGGGGAAAAAATGCAAATTAGCTTTCCATTTAAATATCGAAACTGAAATTTGTAACTAACGGTTAATCAATTGATAGATACAAAGTTAAAAAGAAGAAAACATTAGAAATACAATTGAACTTTGCAAAAAAATTTTATCATAGCATGATTTTCAACTGAAGAATTCGAGTTTAAATGCACTAAAAATTCAAGGTTCTGCTAACAACCTCTAATAGCACTGTGCTACAAAAAACACAAAATCGATTATATTTTTGAAATGAGGTAGTAAATGTTATAGGTCTCGTCGAAAAGATCACAAAAATGCCGATCAAACTTGCCAGACACCCTCAAATTTTAAAGTTATCGTCAAAAAACCATTTTTTTTTGACTTTTCTCACTAAACGACGCGCAACTAAAAAATTTTTCAACAGATTTTCAATTTTTTAACTGTTTTGGATAGAAGAAATATAGGGCTTTTTATGTTTGTAAATTGGTCTATACATTTAAGAAAGATATGTATTGATTCTTTCAACAATATCAAATTTAAATTTTTTGTTATTTTTTGAAAAATTTTTGAGTTTATCGAATTTTTTCTGCTATAGTTCGTTCAACAATATTTATATTTATAAACGCATTTAAAAAAAAAAAAATTAATTGTAAATACGATGAGCTTTATGCCGAAGAAATCGAAAGGCAATTGACAGAGTTGTGATCATTTTTCTAAATAATAAATTTAAGATTTTGTATGAAATTGTCGTTCGGACAATCCAGCAAAAAAAATAAAATAATAAACGAACATGCTGAGAGGTCGCGTATCATTATTTTAAAGGTTTTAGGTCCCCTGAATTCGAACTTGACCTTGAAATTGCTCTTCTTATTAAGTTTTTGATGCGATAGAGCAATTTAAAGGCCAGATTCAGTTTCAGCGCGCCAAAAACCTTTAAAAATATTGTACATGACCTCTAATGATAATTTTTTTTTCCTGGGTTATCTGAACGGCCACTTCCTGCAAAATCTTAATTTTCTTTTTTAGAAAAATTACCAAAACTCTGTCAAGTCTTATCTGATTTTTACAGGATAAAGCTCATCGAATTCAGAATTAAATTTTCTTTAAAAATACGTTTACAAATGTATGGGTTGCAAAACGAACTATAGCAGAAAAAAATCGATAAACTCGAAAAATTTTCAAAAAATGACAAAAAAAATTAGATACTATAGAAAAAATCAATAGATATCTTTCTTATATGTTTAGACCAATCAGGCGCGGATCCAGCTCTTGGGTTTGGGGGGGAACAATTTTTATACCCTCCACTCTAGTGATAGAGGGTATATATAAGTTTGTCATTCCGTTTGTAACACCTCGAAATATTGGTCTAGGACCCCATAAAGTTTATATATTCATGATCCTCGATCGATTTTAAGACGATCTAGCGATGTCCGTCCGTCCGTCCGTCTGTCCGTCTGTCCGTCTGTCCGTCTGTCCGTCTGTCCGTCTGTCCGTCTGTCCGTCTGTCCGTCTGTCCGTCTGTCCGTCTGTCCGTCTGTCCGTCTGTCCGTCTGTCCGTCTGTCCGTCTGTCCGTCTGTCCGTCTGTCTGTCTGTCTGTTGAAACACGCTAACTTTTGAAAGACTTAACGGAAGCTCCTAAAGTTTGGCATATATGTTGGGCATTTACCTGGTCAGGTTGGTATTGCAATCCAGCGAAATCAGTCCAGTGGTTCAAGAGTTATGAGCAAAAGACTGAATTTCGGCAAGGGCACCATAACTTTCGAAAAGCAATTCTGAGGATGCTGAAGCTTGGCATATATATTTTTCGTTCCTCCAGCCTCATTCGTATTGAATTTCAGCCAAATCGGTGTTGTGGTTCAAAAGTTATTAGCAAAACCGTGAATTTCAGATTAGCTTCACCTAAAATTCACGTGTTGAAAACCCGTTAAACCTGTTTTAAAAACATTGGTAAGTGACAAAAATATGTTACAACGTATTTTTGTCACTCAAAAATATTTGTATACAAAAAAAAAAAAAAAATACACTTGAAAAAAATTTTACACTCAAAAAAAAAAAAAAAAATTAGTAAATTATTTTTTTGTTTTTGTTCAAAAATTACTAAAAAAAAATTTTTTAAACAAAATAAAATATTTCTAATCAAAACTGTTATTTTTTTCACGTTAGAAAATTTATTATCACTTAAAATGGGCATTGTGGAAGGTATTCATAGATTCGGCCAAGTCGAATTTAACTTTTCTACTTGTTTTTTGTCATTTTTTTTTTCCAGGAAATTTCAGGTCGAATTTGAATCATTGGTTAAGGTTTTTTTTTGTTCAACTCTTATTTATTATGATTTTTTTTATAGAAACATTTTCAAATTTCAAAAATTTATTCCTATAATAAAAAAAAACTTAAATGTAAAACGATATTTTGAAAAATGTCTCTTCAAGAAATTTTCAGGTTCTAAAGCATTTTTCTGACAGCAAAAGACCCAGATTCTGACATAATTTTCTAATAGAAAGTTTATGATTCTGAGACGTTATCCCAAAAGAAAACTTCTGAGGTTCTGAAGCATGTTGATACAGAAAGGCTTTTAAAATTTAAAAGAAATAATGACCTCGAGCTAGAATAAACCTACTAAAAATATAATATTTTAAAGAATGTAAATAATGTAACGATTTTTATTTTTGAATAAAAATTATTCAGAATTTATACAAAAATTTTTAAATTCTGATACACCTACATATAGAAAATTCTCAGATACTTAAGCAATTCTCACACCAAAAATTTCTATATTTAGAAAAAAATTTCGTAAAGAAAAATTCACAGATTTAGTGAGTTTTTTTCCCATTGAAAACTTCTTAGGTTCTGAAATATTGAAAATTTGTTCTATTTTATTTTTCTACAGAAATGGTTTAAGATATCGAAATGGTTTAAGATATCGAAAGAGAATCTAAGAAATTTTTCCCCAAAAAAAATGTTTTTGTTTCCGAGTCATTTTTCCCACAGAAAAAGTCTCAGAGTCTGAGTCTCCGAAATTTTTCCTAAAAAAAATAAACGTAGATTCTGAGTAATTTTTCAAATAAAAAAAAAATCGGAATCTAAGACCTTTTTAAGATTCCGTGATGTTTTTTTCTAAAATTCTCAGAACATTTTTTCTAAAATTCTCAGAGTCTAAAGCAATTTTTATAGAAAAAGACTTGGATTCTGAGTCATTTTTTTATCGAAAAAGTCATAGATTTTAGAATATTGTTTTAATATTAAAACTCGAAAATTCTGATATAGTTTAAATAATGAATAAATCGGTAATTTTTCTAGGATTCTAGGACTTTTTTCCTATAGAAAGGTCTCAGCTTTTCCTTTTAAAAAGTCTAAGGTTCTGCAATATCTTTTTAATAAAAATAATCTCAGATTCTGAGAAATTTTTCGTAAGGAATAATACTTAGATTACGAGACATTTTTCCAATGAAAGTTACAGATTCTGTATAACTTTTCCTATAGAAAAGTCTTAAATTCTATTGCATTTTTTGTATAAAAAATTCTCATATTTTCCCTGAAGAAAATTTTCTTATTTTCCCTGAAGAAAATTTTCTTATTTTTCCTATAGAAAATTTTTGTTTTACTTTTTTTTTCTATAAAAAAATTTAAGATTTAAAAAACAATTCTCTAAAGAAAACTTTTGAGATTCTTGAAAATTGTTGAAAAAATTCTCACTCATGATTTCATTTCCTCTTTTCTTTTTATCCAGAAGAATTGTCAATTTTTCAATATAGAAAATTCTAAGATTTTTCCTATAAAAAAACTCTCAGACGTTTCCTATAGAAAAACTGTTAGATTTTTCATATATAAATATTGTCAAAATTTAAGATTTTTCCTATAAAAAAGTTCTAAGAAAAATTCTCAACTTTTTCTATAAATTCCCAAATTATTCATTTAGAAAAATTTTTCGTCTAGAAAAATTCCCAAATATTTCGTCTAGAAAAACTTTTGTATTTTTTATAAAGATAAATTTAATTTTTTGAGATTTTTATCACATAGAAAAGTTCAGAGACATTTAAGGATTCTTAGAAATTTCCTATAGAAAAATTACCCGATTATTCCTATAGAAAACTTTTAACGATATTCCTATAGAAAAATTCTCAATTTTTTCTCTAAAAAAATTCTAAAATTTTTTCATATAGAAAAATTTTAACAATCCGCAACATTTTGCCACTAGAAAAATTTTAAGATTCTTTAAAATTTTTCATATAAAATTTTTTCAGATCCTTGGACATTTTTCCTCAAAATTTTTTTTCAGATTATTTCCTTTTCACTATCCCTTTTTCCCACTTCTTTTCTTTTCTTCTCTTTCTTTTCTTTTCTTTTCTTTTCTTTTCTTTCCTATAATTTTTTCCCCTTTTTTTTTTCTTTCTTTCGAATTCGGTTTGGGGGGGGGGGGGAATTTCCTTCCCCCCCCCCATTAGACCCGCTCCTGAGACCAATTCACACGCATGGAAAGCCCTATCCTTCTTCTATCCAAAACAGTTAAAAAATTTAAAAGCGGTTGAAAATTTTCTGAATTACACAAGGTTTAGTGATCAAAGTCCCAAAACAACGTTTTGCCCGAAGTATTTTTTCTCTGTAGCACAGTGTAGTCATGGTTCCATTGGCATTTTGACGCGATCATTTTAAAAAGGCTAATATCTATTAATCTATATAAATAAAAATCAATTGTCGTTCGTTGGTAACCGCATCAGTTGAGAACGGCTGGACCGATTTGGACAATTTTTTTTCTCAAATGTTCATCATAGTCCAACTTGGGTTTTTACGTAAAGAAAAATTGACCACGCCCACTTTTACGCCCACTTTTTTCGATTTATCTAAAATCGGAAAACGGCTGCACCGATTTGGCTAATTTTTTACTTAAACGTTCGTAGTAACACAATTTAAGTTTTTACTGAAAGAAAAATCGACCACTCCCACTTTTACGCCCACTTTTTTCGATTTATCTAAAATCTGAGAACGTCTGGACCGATTTGACATAATTTTTTAATAAATTTTCATCATAGTCTAACTTTGAATTTTACAAAAAAAGGAATTAACCACGCCCACTTTTACGCCCACTTTGTCAAATTTTTGTTAAAAATATTCGTCATAATTTAACTAAGGTTTTTACAGAAAATAAAATTGCCACGCCCACTTTTTTGTATGTATCGAAAAACTTAAACGGTTAGACCGATTTGATTATAGTCCGCAAAAGATTTTTAAGGAAATATTTTAAATGTTCGTCATAGTCCGATTTTGCAATTTTTTGTAACCGTTCGTAAGGTTTTTACGGAAATAATTACACCGCTCAACACTCATTTTTCGGTTTGAGTTCTGATGATCAATTTTAATAGACTTTGATCTCCTTATTCCAAATCTGTTCTCCAAATTTTCCCATCACGTCCAGATTTTTTTTTATTCACGGTTGAAAATGCGAAAAATTACGATTTTTGCATTATTTGAAAGCCTGCACAGCAGCCATTCAGTGGAATACAAATCTGGTATAAAGTGCAAAAGTATAATTTGTCTATGGTCTCCAACATAGAACACAATTTTTTTCAAATTATTACGTTTGGTTGGGCTTTACTTGCGTTTTAAAATGATACGGTTAAAGTTACAATTTTTGTAAAATTTACCTTAGTTTTTTGATATTTTTCAAAGAAAAACTCCAAAAAAATAAATATTTTACAAAATTAAGCTTTCTGTGTTATTTTTTTGTATAAACCGGAAGATATCTTGAATGGGTTTAAAAGTCTTAAGAAAGAATGAACTTTTGCCTAAATTTTGAGCTCATCACAGTAAAGATTAATTATCTGGTTTTTGTTGTAGAGGCTTTTAAAAATGGTGCTTTTTCAAATTTTTTTGACAGTATTTTTTTTTTAAATGCATGTTTGGCCAATAATAGTGCAACAACTTAAATTTTTTTTGATCATATTTTTGAGATCATAGTTCAATTCTACTCTCACGCTTTATACCAGATTTTTATTCCACCCAACGGCTGCTGTGCAGACTTTCAAAAAAGGCAAAAATCGCGTTTTACGCATTTTTAACCGCAAATAATTAAAATTCTAGACATGATGGAAAAATTTGGAGCACGAATTTGGAATCAGCGAGTCAAAATCTTTAAAAATTTTATATGAAACTTTAAACCGGAGCCAAAAACCTTTGATTTGTTGAGCGGTGTTATTGTCCTCGACCACTTTACCGCCCACATTTTTCAATATCTTTAAAATTTTCAACACTTGAGAACGCCTGGACCGATTTGGATTTCGATTCTAATTCGATATATTTAAAAAAAAAATTCGTTATAGATTCCGCTTAACCTTGGTACAAATGATTTCAAATCCTTAGGTATTGTTTGTTGCGGCTGGATCATCTGAAAAGAGAATTAAAATACTGTTCATACAGCCCGCCTCAGAATTCCGCAATCACCATGATGAAAAAAAATTTTTCGTGGCGGATAGCTGAGGCGAGGCCATACCCACGGGGAGGGCGGTTGAATTAACAACCCACCGAGTCCCCTGTTTTTACCCGGGAGGGAAAACCGTCTATAACACCCAAGGATCGGGCACGGTCTTCCGAGTCACCGGAACCCCTTCAAAGAGGTTGATTTTAAAAAATTTATATTTTTGTCATTAATGGACAATAATTGTCCAACTTGGCTGAATGGTTCACCATGCAGTGTGAGGAGGGCGAACCTCGGTGAAACCATGATGATCGCCCGGATGGAAGCAATGGGGAAACTAACCCCAGCCACACTCGTGTTCAAACGGGTTGAAAATGTTGATTATTGAGTGGTCCACCATGCCAGGTGAGGAGGGCGAACCTCGGTGGAACCACGATGATCAACCGCTGGTAAACAATGGGGAAACTAACCCCAGCCAGGTTTAGTGTCACCCCAAGTGTTCCAAAGGGATGACTATGGGGAATAGCATCATCACGCTGCTGGCTGGTGTGCTCGTGTTGTTGGTGGTGCGGAGCAGGTGGAATTTTGCTGTTTTTTTTTTTTTCCTCTTTTACCTCTGTTGTGTTTTTTTTTTGTTGATTGTTTCGTCTTTCTTTTTTTTTCTTTATGAATATTTTTTTTTATAACCAAATTATTTTTATTTATTAATTATTGTGGCATGGCAGCCTGAAAAATGAAAGAATGAAAATAAAATGTTAATGAAGTGTAAAAGAGGATGTTCAGTGAATGACATGTAAAAAGAAGGAAAACAGTGATGCCAGAAGAAAGGAAAATCGTACTTGATAGTATGGGAACAGAGATTTTCATTCATAAAAGTGCAGAAAAGTAAATGAGGAAATAGTAGTAAATTGTTTGAGGTAAAATTTGTATGAACTTGAATGAAAATAGCAGCCAACTAAAATTGCTGAAGGCCTAGTATGAGCGAGGTCAAGAATTTAGAATATGGGAAGGATAGGAGCGATAGGGTAACCTAGGAGGACAGGAAAAAAAGCTAGGAAGGCACAAAATTGATACAAGATGGAGTTATGAAAATAATTTTTTAGAAAAAAGTAAAATATAAAGTTTTAAAGAAAAAAAGATGGAGTTTTGGAGGGAACTTTATAAATATTTATTATATATGTGTAATAAAGAATTCCATAACTTGGTAAATATAATCCGTAAGAGAAGTCAAATATTTGGAATAATACAGTATGAAAAAGGTTTCATGGTTAGGCTAGTGCTGACAGAAAATCAGTATCCAACCAGCATCAAGCTAATTAAGTAAAAACGGAAAACCGACGATCAAGTTTGAATTTGTGTAAATTGTAATTTTTTTAAAGTTGTTTAAAACAACAAAAAGTGAAGAACACTATTGTGTGTGAAATTGGAGCAATAAATCAATATTGTGAAAAAAAAAAAAATAATAATAAAACGTGAGTACAAGGGCGGAGTTAATATAAAAATGTTACACTAGGTAACTACGTTTTTTTTTATTCAAATGTAGCTGGTTCACCTTCATTGGGGTAAAATTGGAAAGGATACCGCATATCCTTAACCGGAAGGCAGTTCGAAAAACCTAACAAAAAGCTTGGAGGAGAAGTTTAACATCAGAAAAACCCCCATAAGAAGAAAATATAAAGGTGGAACCAGGTAAAGATTTTTGTTTTGTAAGGAAATGTTCTGATATTGTTTGAGAGAAGAAAAAGTTGCCAATATATATATATAACATATCCTGCTCTTGAGTGGAAAAAAAAGATCGTCCGATAAGTAGAAAGAATATCCGTGTCCCGATTGAAAGGGTGAAAGATTTTTAAAAATTAAACATATAAAGGAGAAAAACAGAAAAAAAAAGGAAAAATCAAAGCATTAGAATTTAAGATATATATTTTTGTTGTGTCTTGTAGAAGTGTCATATTTGTGTATGTTAGGAAATTTGCGCAAGCGGAAAAGAAAGGTCCTCAAGTAAAAGTTAGTATCATTAAAAAAAAAAGAAAAAAAAAAAAAAATAGAAACCGTGAAAAGGAAACGGAAAAAAAAAAAAAAAAAAATCATATAGGTGTTAGGAGACAAAAAGAACAAACAGGCAAACCAAGTATTAGGGTACAAAATCAGTAGATGCGTTTTTTTTTTTGTAAGGCCGGAATTTTGGCAGTCGTTTTTTGGTATCTTAGGGAGCTCCTTCAGGTCGAAAATAATACTAATAGAGCGGAGTCCATATTGGACGTTAAAGAGTAATTTTGCACCCTACACAGAAAAAAATATATATATTGTTTTTTTTTTGTAACGCTTATAGGAATAAAAGAAAATATCGAAAAAGAGAACTAGGGAAGTCCAAAATTTTAGGGGATTAAACGTTTGCGAAAATTTTCAAACAAAGAAAAAAAAGTGAAAACTTAAATTTTTATATGTATTTTTTTTTGTTTTATTAAATAATTTAATTTCATTTAAGCTACTATATGTTAGGAGCTATTTTTTTATATTGCATGCTAAATTTTAAGATTTTTTTTTGTTAGAGTTAATTTTAGGCAAATTTTCAAATAATAAAAAAAAAAAAACTAATTTATGTGATTAAGTGATAAATGAAAATAATGTTGGCTTAAATTTTTTTTAAAGGGTAAAAGGCAATGATGGTAAGTTAAAGGAGGAAAAAGGTCAAGTGGTGTTCGGGGTTGCAGAATGGATAGTGAAGGTAAAATTTGCAACCAAGGTTGGGCGGGCATTACGAGGGCTAACATCCGTCCTCAGAAAAGTCGTCGCGTGGTATGTTTGTGGTAGTGGTAGTTTTTTTTAAATACTACTACATTTTTTTTTTGTGTGCGGTATTGTAGCTAACGGTAGGGTTGGGACCTTCCTGAGATTCGTGGGGTAAAGCTAGCCGGAGTCCCCGTTGGTGAAACGATCCGTAACATGTTATGTACAAATTTAACTTACCACACAAATTTAAATGACCACTTTGGTTTAAATATGTGAAATCGCTTTAAGTCGAATGCTAATGACCGGACCGATTTTTTTTATGTTAGTAATATTTCTAATTAGGTTTTTAAGGAAAGAAAAATGAGAAAAGTATCCATGAAAAATTGGAAATTCGGGAAAACTATAAAGGTTTGTTTGTGGTTTTTTGTATGAACTCAAGAATATAGCTTTTGATAGGAAAATAGCTTTTGATAAGAACGTTCGTAATGATACTAAAAAAATTTTTAATTTGTACAGTTCGCAAAGTCGAAGACATGGTAATTGTTTTTTTTAATTCCTCAAATATAATTTGAAGATGATTGATCTGCCTTTAAAACTATCGGGTCTTTAAAACCACGCCCACAAATTTTTCACGCCAAGAAATTCATTACATTTTTTGCAGTGCTATATATTTTAAGCGAAACTAAATATAATACTGTTCTTATATTTGGGCCAGCAACGCGGACCGGGCCAGCTAGTAATATATACTTTGAAGTGTACATTAGGCTGGATGGATTTAGCAATCGATATTGTGCCATCGCTTTTTTTATAGATTTTGGCATTATGAAAGGTGCCCAAAATTCAATTTTTTTACTTTTTCTCCACTTTTATTTTTTTAGGTTTTTTTAGTACCCGGCTAAAAATGAATTGTATATGAGCATATATGAACACATCTGACCATACATCATTAATTCGAAAACATATATGATCAGATATGAACATTAGACTGCCCAGAAAAAAAGCGAAGTTTTTATTTTCTTGGGGGATACCTGAAAATTTTGTTCCTTTTTGTGCAAAAAAATTTCGGTTTTTTTTTGGGATTTTTAAAATAATATCTAGAGGTCGCGATCTCGCGTTTTATAACGATTTATTTTTTTTGAGTTTTTTATTATTTTAAATTGTTAAATATGATTAATATGATAAAATATTAATAATTTCAGACAAAAAAAAAATTAAATTAAAAATTAAATATCGCTCATTCCATGAGATGTCTCCCAGCATCTAATCAAATGTTCCTTAATTTATTTGAAATTTTGCACACATGAACATTATGAAGCTATTAAAATAAATCAGTTGTTAGTTCCGAGAAAATCCGTGAATTCGCGAATATATTCGCGTTCGCGAATTCGTGGATTTTCGCGAAACTAAAAACGAATTTATTTTAATTGCTCCATAGTGTACCTGTGTGCGAAATTTCAAATAAATTAAAGAACATTTGATTAGATGCTGGGAGACATCTCATGGAATGAGCGATATTTAATTTTTAATTTATTTTTTTTTTGTCTGAAATTATTAATATTTTATCATATTAATCATATTTAACAATTTAAAATAATAAAAAACTCAAAAAAATAAATCGTTATAAAACGCGAGATCGCGACCTCTAGATATTATTTTAAAAATCCCAAAAACAAACCGAAATTTTTTTGCACAAAAAGGAACAAAATTCGCAGGTATCCCCCAAGAAAATAACAACTTTGTTTTTTTCTGGGCAGTCTAATGAACATATATTAAAATTGGCGCTTATTCAATATATGACCATATATTGTAAAACATATGATAATATGCGATCATATATTGGCCCACCCTTAACATAAATTATCATATATGATCGTACATGAGCTTGTATACATTATTTTTAGCCGGGTAGGTAAAAAAGACGGCTTATTTAATTTTTAATATTTAACAATATTAATAAATAATAATATTATTAAATAATTTTTGCATAATTTTCGACGAGCTATGAACTAACTTGGCTTTTAAACGCGACGGACTTCACAAATATTCGCATTAACGCCACTTTCTTTGAGAATTTTAAAAGATGTCGGCGTAAAATTTGGGGGAATTCTTAAAATTTTTGTCGATTTCGTTCTGTTATTGCCATTTTGGTTCGCCCATTTATGTTTTTTCCATAGTTCTTAATGTTATTTAAATAATTGCATTCAATAGGTTTGCCCCTCTTTATTATTTTCGCGATTTCAACGGCCCTTAACACTTAGGTCTTTAAAAACAGTACTTTTTTATTTTCGGAAGATCTAAGAGCTGTTGTGAGTTTTTATTGAAATTCAAAACAAAAATGTTTTGTTTTTATTGTTTGGGGAATTGCTATTCATTACAAATTGGATTCAGGTTCTACTTGGTCTGTATTCCAAAATTCCTTATTCAAGTGATTCAAAAAAAAATTGTGATTTTTTAACAAGTTGCAGAAAAGGACTTTTTTTAAAGGACTTTTTGCAGTCTTTTGATATTGTTATTATTTGACATTATTAGCTAGATAGTGGTCTTTATCAGTGCATTTTTTTATATTTAACCGCTTATTCGTTACAACGATATTTTCGATTAAAAATTGAATAACTCGGTTCCTTATTGATGTGATTCGCAGTGTACTACTATTAAAAAAAAAAAAAAAAATCAGCCGAATATCTCACTTTTGTCCACTGTTACAGATTCTTCCAAAAATAGGACTTGATTTCATACAAAATGGACCTCCTGATTCAAAAACTGCAATCTAATTTGTTTTGCATGTTCCGTTTTCGAGATATTCGCGTTTGAAATGTTTTCCACGCGAAAATCGTAAACGCGCATATTTCGAAAACGGAACATGATAGAAAAATTTGGATTGCCGCATTGGAATCAGGAGTTCCAATTTATATGAAATCAATTCCTATTTGTTGAAAGCAACATAACAGTGGATGCCAAAAGTGCAAAATAATCGGTTTTTTTACATTTTAATGGCAAATATCTCAAAAACGGGACGTGCTAGAAATTATTGGCAGGCAGATTTAGATTCAGGAGGGCAAAATCTTTAAGAATCAGTTGGATATATCACTGGGAGGTTTTTGTTGCCGAACTGTGTAAATATGTAGCAATAACTCGAGAACAGGATCAGCTACACTCAAAAAAAAAACTGTAATGTTAGCAAAAAAATCTTGTAACCCTACAAGAAAATTTGCTGATTTTGAACCCACAATTTTTTTGCTAAAGTTAGCAAAAATGTTTTGCCAATAATTAGTTAACTAAATAATTTTTTTTTTGAACTTAGTTTATACACATCTGAGGACCCCATTGGGTTCGGACCCGATAGGTCCAGACCCCGATGGGCCTAGACCTAGTTGGTTTCCTTAAAAATCGTCATAATTTTTGATCCAAAATTTGTGTCCGTTTCGCTCTACCTTGCTTAGTTTTTGAGATACGTGATTATAGGGGACCTCTGGGGTCTTGAGAATTAAAAAACTCGATAACTTCAAAAATATTACTCGGAGAGCTTTTGGATATTTTGCAGTCTTGTTCTACGTGTTGAGGGCTACAAAAACGCTTTTGGACTTTTTGTTGTGTCGGCAATATTTACCGAGATATGAGCATTTTAAAATTTTCGGGAATGCTAACTTTTTTGGATCCAAAGTTAGGGCCCATTAGGGTCCACACATGTGAAGAGGACCGGCGATACTATGGATATTCTAAGAACCAAAAATGGCCTCCATTTTGCTCTATCTGGCTTAGTTTCCGAGATAGCGCCATTTTAAGTTTTCTGAAAATAAAAAAAAAATTACCATTTATTTTGCTAATATTAGCAAAATATCTTGTAAAAATGTAGTCAACTCAATTTCAAATTTAGCAAAAGAAATTAGCTCAAAGTTTGTTTAAAATTGCTTATATGTTAAATGAAGTTTACAAGAATTTTTTGCTAACATTCTAATCTCAACTAAAAATTTGCTAAAAGTTAGCTAACTAGCGTTAGCAAAAAAAAAATTAGTAAATCTACTAACGTATTTTTTTGGGTGTAGGATTTTCGTGTTAACGATTTTTAAAGCTCAAAATAAAGAGCAGTGAAAACATAAAACATATTTTTCTTAAAAAAATTAGCGACCAATTTCCGAAATTTCCCGAAGAAAAAATCCCGGAATTTTAAGAAAAATATTTTCCGGGAATTCCCCGAAAATTTTTTCCAAATAGAAACCCTAATTCATGCCCCAAAAATAATGACATTTTCTAATCCCTGGGTCCAAGTTCAGGACTTTAAACTTTATCCGATATAAAATTGTTTTATTTGCTTGACAAAAATCAAAAATCGTTAAAAAATGGTGTTATTTAGAGGTTGATTCGCTTCCTCAAGGTGAAACTTTTTCCCCTCTGCACAGTGCAACATTAGGCCAATCTACGACGACAAAAAAAATAATTTTATTTATATTGACTTGAAATTCGGTATACATGTTTGTTTTGACTTCAAAAATAACATTATGAAAATTATGGGAGGCTGGTTCACGGTCACGCCCACTTTTTCAAAAAAAAAATTGTAGTTTTGGTTATAACTTCTTTAAATTTGGTATACATACTTTCAATACAACTAGTAAATCACGTTTTGATAATTTTTTAGGTGGACCAACAAATGTTTGAAAGTAAAAAATATTATATTTTTGAATTTCGATTGTAAAACCTGTATTTTTTGACCATAGCGAGCTAAAACTTTGTGGAGACATGTATTATAATACAATGCATCACAATCAATAACTCGATTTTGAAAAAAGTGTTTTTACGTTGTTTTGCATTTTAGGCGACGATACTCTTTATAGGCTCCTCGACCGATATTTCGATGTTTGTTTGCACAAAATTTTGATTTAAAAAAGTTAAGATACAACCTATCAAAAATAAAAAAATATTTTTATTTTTGTCACTATAACCTGTCAAATATAAACTTGTTGTCCTTTAATTAGGTTTAACTAAAATTTTATTAGATAAATTTAAATAAATACAAACAATGTTATTTTTATAACGTTTAGAGTACATAAAAAAAACTCATTCCAAACATAGTGTTCTAAATTTGTGAAATCCATGTTATTTTACTTCTAATCGACATATTTAAATGTTATTTTAAACTAAATTTTTGTGCAACAAAAAATATTCACTAATTGCTTCTTTTGATGTAGGACTACCTTTTTTTTTTTGGTAATGTCAAGAAAATTTATCATAAAAATTAAGGAGTTTATACATATTTTCAATTTAAATATTTTTTTAATATATTTCTTCCCAATTATCACCGATTTAACACACATAGTGAAAACAAAAATAAAATGGTATACGCCTCTATCAAAATTAACGAAAAAGAATATCAAGATATAATCAACGTTAAATTTGCATAAAAATTCATTTCTTTCGATGATAAAACATACAATTATTAAAAATGAAGTACATATATGGGGCATTCCATGCAAAATCGCACGCTTCCGTAACCGATCAACTTCGATTTAGCTTATTGTTGAATTAGGGTGCACCAAAAAAACGAAGTTTTTAGTTGTTGACCGTTCAAAAAGTTAATTTTAATTTTTAAATGTTAAAAATTAAGTGGTAATTAATTCGAGAAATTTTTTCATATTTGTTTTCTTAAACCACTTTTAAATACAAACAAATTGTTGTCCAAGTTTTTTAAGATATCGATATTGTTTACTGGTAAACATTAATTGAAAATTTTAATTTTTTATTTTTTTTTAAATTTATCATTTGAAAAATGTATTACTCAAAACTCATTCAATACGTACTACAACACATCCTAAAATAAAATAAATTCAAAGGGGTCTGGTCCAAAGTGTGCGATTTGGCATGTAGTGTCCCATATACAACACATCTTTTACCAGAAATTCCATCATCACAAGGATCTGTCTGTTTTTTATGATTGTAAAAGAAGAAACATTATTACAAATAATTATATGAATTAATGGGGCATAATAATTTCAGTTTAAAATATTATTTATGGCATTTCACTTTTAATGTAAAAAAAGTAGTTTTCAGTATACTGAACAAAATAATTGAACTTTACCCGCCTTACCAAAGAATGTCGTTAAGTTTTATTTATTAAGAATTACCATAAAATTACAAATTATATGTCAATTTTACCTAAACGAGAACTTGTAACAATGACATTTGTCTCGTTGTAGTGAAACAGAATAACAATAAGACTTCTGGTAAAAATCTTCTAAATACATATAAGGTTCATGTGAATATTTTTGATACACTCAAAAAAATACGTTAGTAGATCTACTAATTTTTTTTTGCTAATGCTAATTAGCTAACTTTTAGCAAATTTTTAGTTGAGATTAGCATGTTAGAAAAAAATTCTTGTAAACTTCATTTAGCACATTAGCAATTTTAAACAAACTTTGAACTAATTTCTTTTGCTAAATTTGACATTGAGTTGACAACATTTTTACAACATTTTTTGCCAACATTAGCAAAAATAAATGGTAAATTTTTTTTTATTTTTAGAAAACTTAAAATGGCGCTATCTCTGAAACTAAGCCAGATAGAGCAAAATGGAAGGCATTTTTGGTTCTTGGAAAGTCCATACTTTCGGGGGTCCTCTTCACATGTGTGGACCCCAATGGGACCTAACTTTGGATCCAAAAAAGTTAGCATTCCCGAAAATTTTAAAATACTCATATCTCGGTAAATATTGCCGACACAACAAAAAATCCAAAAGAATTTTTGTAGCTCTCAACACGTAGAACAAGACCGCAAAATAACCAAAAGCTCTCCGAGTAATATTTTTGAAGTTATCGAGTTTTTTAATTCTCAAGACCCCAGTGATCCCCTAAAATCACGTATCTCAAAAACTAAGCAAGGTAGAGCGAAACGGAGACAAATTTTGGATCAAAAACTAAGACGATTTTTATGGAACCCAACTAAGTCTAGGCCCATCGGGGTCTGGACCTATTGGGTCCGAACCCAATGGGGTCCTCAAATGTGTATGAACTAAGTTCAAAAAAAAAAAAATCAGTTAACTAATTATTGGCAAAACATTTTTGCTAACTTTAGCAAAAAAATTGTGGGTTCAAAATCAGCAAATTTTCCTGTAGGTTTACAAGCTTTTTTTGCTAACTTTACAGTTTTTTTTTTTTTGAGTGTACTTAAAAAGATATAATTATTTATCTATAAATGTTGCTTTTTCACATACACGAGTTTTGGAAATAGTTTCTGTGTTGAAATACTTTTTTCTATAACTGTACTCATAAACTATGGTTGAAAAGTATACAACATATGAACAATTTAATTATAACTTGTAGGAAAGCCGAAAAAAATATTATTTTGTCCTATTCCTAGGGTATCCTAGGTAAAAAAAAAACTAAAAAAAATTTTAAAGTCGTGCTAAGAACATTTTGTTTCCATTTTCTGTTTTTTAAATTACTGTTAAAATATTTCTAAAAATATTAAAATTTTTGAAAATTAAATTCTTTACACAAATATTTTAAATACATATCTACAAAAATAATGTTTTTGTCTCTTTTACCACTCCTTTTGAACTAAAACTGTTTGCTACGTATGAGTTATATTCAATTACACTAAAATAATTTATTACTCATACGCCTATTTCTGGAGCTGCCAGATTTCAATAGATCGTAGATTTTTTATCAGTGTTCGAAAGAAACACTACGTTATTGCTACGAACCGACCAAAGAACACATTTACATATATTTTTTTTAGTAATTGTGTATGAGCACGCGAACATATAAAAAATTTAGTTGACTAGAATTGCCAGGGTTACCACTCATATGTTGATGCATTTTTAAAGGACAAAATCGTCTGCAATCGAATCGATTTTGAAGAATCGATAGTTTTATTTGTAGATTTTTTAATTCCCTAGTGCCTATCTTAGCCATTTTTTGAAAAATATTGAGTTATGTTGCAGTTATGCTAATGAAAACTTATAAAATTAAAAAAAAAAAATATTTTCTTCTTTCACAAAAAAAATAGTTCGATCAAAATGTCAAAAAATGGCCACGATAAGTACTAGAAAATTAAATAATCTTCAAATTGAATTAAATAACATTTTTCTCAGATTTTGAGACATTTTTCGAATAGAAAAAGTTTCAGACACTGAGACGTTTTTCGTATAGACAACATTTCAGATTCTGACATATTTTTTGTATAGAAAAAGTCTCAGATTCTGAGAAACTTTTTGTACAGAAAAAGTCTCAGATTCTGAGAAATTTTTTGTATAGAAAAATTCTCAGGTTCTTAGACATTTTTCGTAAAGAAAAGTATCAGATTCTGACACATTTTTCGTATAAAAAAATGCTCAGATTCTGAGACACTTTTTTATAGAAAAAGTCTCAGATTTTAAGACATTTTTCGCAAAAAAAGTCTCAGATTTTTAAAAATTTTTCGTTGAATAAAAAAATCTTTCGAATAGAAAAAGTACGTAAAGAAAAAGTCTCATTGTCAGATTTTTTTCGTAGAGCAATAGCTTAGATTTTGAGACTTTTTACGAATAGAAAAAGTCTCAGAATCTAAAACAATTTGCGTTTAGAAAAAGTCTCAGTTACTGGGACATATTTCGTATAGAAAAAGTCTAACATTCTGAGACAATTTTCGTCTTAAAAAAGTCTCAGATTCTGGGACATTTTTCGTAAAAAATGGGATATTTTTGTGCAAAAAAATATAAGATTCTGAAACAGTTTTCGTATAGAAAAAGTCACAGATTCTGGGACATTTTTCGTATAGAAATATCTCAGATTTTGAGACATTTTTCGAATAGAAAAAGTTTTAGACTCGTGAGACATTTTTTGAATTTATAAAGTCTTAGACTCTGGGGAAGTTTTTTGTATAAAAAAATTCTCAGATTCCGAGCCATTTTGAATATTCTAAAGAAAAAGATTCTAGGAAAATATCTTAATTTCTGAGACATTTTTCGTAGCCTCAAATTTTGATGCATTTTCGTATAGAAAGTTTTAGAATCAGAATTATTTTTCGTATAAAAAAGTTTCACATATGAGATATTTTTCGTGCAGAAAAAGTCTCAGATATTAAGATATTTTTCAAATATAAAAAGTTTTAGATCAGAGACATTTTTCGTATAATTTTTTTGTATAATTAGAATAAACAAAGATTCTAAAACAGTTTTCGTATTGAAAAAGTATCAGCCTCTAAAACATTTTTCGTATAGAAAAAGTCTCAGATTTTGAGGAATTTTTCATATAGACAAAGTCTTAGATTCTAAAACATTTTTTCGAAAAGAAAAAGTCTCAATTTCTAGCACATTTTTTGTATAAAAAAAATCCCAGATTCTGAGACGATTTTCTTGTAGAAAAAGTCTCAGGTTCTGAGAGATTTTTGCATAAAAAAAGTCTTAAACTCTGAGATATTTTTATATTGAAAAAGTCATAGATTGTATACGAAAAAAGTTCAGATTCGTGGACATATTATAAAAAAACATATCGGTCGAAATTACGATACAAAACCACAAATCTGGACTTGGGTCTTCAGTTTTTTTTTTTTTTATTATGAACACAGATACTCTATGGATCCCTTTAGATATTTCGATTTACAGTTTCTTAAGTAAATATCGGATTTTTATAATCAAAATTAAAATTAAAAAATGCATTTTATATTTCCAAAGGGGTAAAAGTAAACGAAAATGCACTTCAGAACTGCATTTGCATTTAAAATGCATTTCAGAAATGCATTTGGATTTAAAATACATTTTTTAATGACACCATTTTTTAACTTTAACGTTTAAAGAAAAGGAAATCAGCTTTTAATTTAAATTTTTATAATAAAAATTCAATATTGACTTAAGAAGTTAAGCTCTTCAAACAACACCATTTTTTAATTTTTTTGTGGTTTTTGAAAACTTTGTGCAGGACCAAAATAGCTTCATCAAGACTTTATATTTTCTATTAAACAACGAAACTTTTGGCACAAATTAAAAAAAAAATGGTATTTTTTTTTATTTGTGCTAAGCACTAATTACGCCCTGAAGATGACATCCAAATTTTTTTTTGTATTTTTTTTTTCCGTAATAAGATTTTCACTAAGCATTGGGACACGCTAATGATAATTTTTGCAACAACATCGAAATAATACGCATTTTGCATCATAATTAAGGGCGTTGTTTTGTAATAATAATGAATCCACTTATTTTTCGATCCTAGTTTATCTATATATATAAAAGAGTGTGGTGACTGACTGACTGACTGAATGACTGACTGACTGATTGGCAATAATCATCGCCCAGCCCAAACCGCTGAAGCTAGAGACTTGAAATTTGGAATGTAGGTTCGGCTCACGACAAAACCACCCACTAAGAAGGGATTTTTGGAAATTCCGATTCTAAGGGGGGCAAAAGGGGGAAAATAGTGCCCTTTGGGGGATTTTGTATCTTTTGAACTAATAGTCCTAGAAGCTTCAAATTTGAACTCTAGGATCCTCTCGCGGAAATAAAATTTCGGAAAAAATATTTTTGGAAAATTCCGCCTCCAAGGGGGGAAAAAGGGGAAAATAGGGCAAATTTGTACATTTTTTATATTCTAAGCAAATGGTCCCAGAAACTTGAAATTTGAAGTCTAGGACCCTCTCGCGGAAACAACATTTTGGAAAAAGTAATATTTTGAAAATTCCGTTTCTAAGGTGGGGGAGGGGGGAAATAGGGCAAGTTGGTACATTTTGTATCTTCTGAACTAATGGTCCTACAATCTTGAAAATTTGAATATAGGATACTCTCGCGGAAATAACATTTTGAAAAAAGTACTTTTTTGAAAATTCCGGTTTTAAGGGGGACAAAAAGGGGGAAAATAGGGCAATTTGGTGAATTTTGAACTAATGGTCCTAGAAACTAGATATTTGAACTATAGTATCCTCTCGGGGAAAAAACGTTTTTTTACTAAAATTTTTTCACTCAAAATTTTTTTCACTCAAAATTTTTTTTTCACTCAAAATTTTTTTTTTTTACAAATTTTTTTTTTTACAATTTTTTTTTTTACAAATTTTTTTTTACTCATTTTTTTTCACTCAAAATTTTTTTTTTACTCAAAATTTTTTTTCACTCAAAAATTTTTTTTTACTCAAAATTTTTTTTCACTCAAAATTTTTTTTTTTACAAATTTTTTTTCACTCAATTTTTTTTTTTTTCACTCAAAATTTTTTTTCACTCAAGGCACTTCTAAGAAGGGGAAAAGGGGGAAAATTGTCAATTTGGTACATTTTCTTTTCTCTGACCTAATGGCCCTAGAAACTTAAAGTTAGGACTATAAGATCCTCTCGCGGAAAAAACATTCCGAAACAAAGTTTTTTTTCAATTCCGCTTCTAGGGTGGTAAAAAGGGGGATAATAGGACAATTTGGTACACTTTGTATGTTCTGAACTAATTTTTCCAGAAACTTAAAAATTTTGACTATGGGATCCTTCGCGAAAATAACATTGTGAAGAAAGTTCTATTTTGAAAATGTCGCTTCTAAGGGGGAAAAAGGGGAAAGTAGGGTAATTTTGTGTCTGCTGAACTAATGGTCGTAGATCCTTGAAATTTGGGCTGTACGATCCTCTCGCGGAAATTTTTGAAATTTCCGGTTTGTATCTGCTAAACAAATAGGACTGCACGATCCTCTCGCGTGGTACTTTTTTGAAAATTCCGCTTTAAAGGGGGAAAAAGAGGAAGGAAGGGTAATTTTGTATCTGCTGAAAATATGGTCCTAGATACTTGAAATTTGGAGTGAACGAACCTCTCGCGGAAATAACATTCTAAAGGAAGTACTTTTTCAAAATTCTGGGGGGAAATCGGGAAAGTAGGGCAATTTTGAATCTGCTGAACTAATGGTCCTTAATACTTGAAATTTAAACTGTACGATCCTTGTAATGTCCGATTCACATCTTTGCTCGGGTATCGTTAATTGCATAAAATGTATTCTTTTTGTGTCTCAAATATATACGGTTCTATTTTTTTAGTATTCCAGTTTACGCATTTTTTAATAAAAATAAAACCCTTCAAAATTTAAAAGTATATTTTATATTAATTTATATAAATTACAACAGTTTCTTTTATACATTTTCGAAAAGTTCATTTATTACCTTTACTAACATAGTTTTTTGAGTGTATGTCACTTAACATTGGTAATGTTACAGAACCTTGATAATGTTACCTAACATTAAGAATTTTACTTAACATTGAGAATGTTATTTAACATTGCGAATTTTATTTAACATTGATCGTATGCTCTTTATACAGTCCATTGGTTGGTGTCTTAACTTAAAAGATCGTTACAAATCTTTTAGTTACGCCCTAACATATACTTTACAGTACAGGTAATACTTATGATAACTTAGGGTCGTATTTTGGTTTTACTTAATTTTGTTATTATTTATTTCTTTCTCTACTTTTAAAAACAAATGTCAAATTATTTCATTTGGACTTTGACCTATATTAAAATTCTTTTCAACCTTATACTTCCTTTCTGTACTGATTATCAACGTGTTAAGTTCGTCATTAAAGTAAAAGTTCATAAGTTAAATTTTAATTTAAATTAAATCCATAAAAATCTACTAAATCTGCTAAGTTTTTTTGTCAATTCTGCTTGGCAAAGTTGTAAATTTTATTTTACAAAAGATTTGGATAAAAAAAAAATTTTGAAAATCAAATTTTTCAAACCAGTTTCCTGAAAACTCTAAAATTTTTTTAAAAAAGAGAGAAGCCACTTATTCTGCTTTTGCATGGTTAAATTCTGGCAAAGCTTCCAACCCATCTGCCTGCATCATCAAGAGGTGGAACAAGTGTTAATACCAACATTTTTGGTTTCTTCAGCCACAGGTAAAGTTTACGAGTCACTGCGTCTGTAACCTGTACTAATAATCTCGTTGTCCATAGCTTGAATTGGTAATCCACCCAAAGAATTGTGTCCGACTCACTCGCATCCTTCCCTCGCATCAGCCAGTGGGAAGGATAAAGTATTTTATTGTGGATTCCGAGTACAATATTCAACACCTAGCGGACAATATTACGAAGGCTGTCTAGACTTATTGCAGTAGTAATTCTCCAAAACACCTATAATAATCATCGTTTTGCCCAACATAAACCCTGCAAGTTTTACGTAAAATTTCCTGGCAATTTCAACCGGAATTTCAAAAATCGTGCTCGTATCCATATGACACCGATAATTTTTTTTATAATTCATTAAAGTTTAAAAATCGGTTAAAATTTAAAGACAACAATCAGTAATGTCGATATTACGCTAAATTTCCTTACTTCGTAGTAATATAGTGTTTAACCTTTAAATTTAAGAAATGAATTCAGTTTTTTTATAAGTGTAGTTTAAAACAACAATTCTAAATCGGGTTAAGTACTTATGAAAAAAATTCAAGTTTCGGTCCATAGAAATTAAATCGGTCTTAGGAAGAAAAATGTGCCGCGAATTAAAATTTATTTAAAGATTTTTTTTGTTACCATATTTTTGCCACTCGTAGTGTGCATATTAAATTCGGTGTCTATCTATTTATTGATTTCAATATTTAAAATACGTTTTTTTTCTTTGACACAACAAAATTCCATATGCATACAACAAATATATAAAATAATTCTTACAACAAATAATAAGGTAATCAACAGCGAACCACATCAAACATGTTCGACGAGGCCTCGAAGATCAACAATTATATTGGTGAGTGGTAAAAACATTATTATTGTAAATTTTGTTTGCATTATTTAAAATTGTGTTTGCATTTGGTTGACAATATCGTTTTTTTTTAATTTTTAATCATATGAAAACTAGTTTTTAAATAGGAACAACAATGATGCATTTTGTTTATAGTTTTTTTTTTTTAACAGAGAATATTGATTGAGGAATAAAAGTAAAAGTAAATAAACAAAAATAATTAAACTCTCTTGCTTTTGAATGTTAATGTTGTTTATTAAAAATTATGGATTTATCAAATTTATTTACAAGCATCATTATTGTTTCTATTCATATATGTGGTTCCCAACCTTTGTAATTATTATAAAAATTTATCAAAATTCGCGCATTTGCAAAGTTTAACCACAATAATGAATTATCGTCACGTTTCCATGATAATTTAAAGTACGATTTTCGATAAAATTTTAAAAATTTACCGCTAACAATTCATACCTAGTTTTTTTTTATTATACGCTTAAAAACAACAAAAAGTTAAAACGATAATCTGAAAACTTCGTTAATCAAATTTCGTGTGGCATTTCGACTAGTACGCGATTCTCATTAAATCATAGGACCTTAAAATTTTTCTTTTGTATTGTTAGGCATAAAGTTTGCATAATGAATATCTCATATAGTTATTTAAACTTAATTACTAAAATAGTTTTAAGTAAATGTAACAACAGTTAAGTCAATGAATTTGCATTTGAGGGCGGAATTGTGCCTTTATAGAAATAAATATTTTTATATGTTTAATAAACATTTTTAAATCATGAAGTTCTAAATTTCAAGTTTTCTTATTGGTGAAGTGATGTAAAGGTAGTACTTGTCGATAGTTAGGGGTTCCAGTAAAAGTTGCCACTGGAACCATGGCAGGGATGGGTATTGAGGCAGATTTCCATACCATCAGGAGATCGTCAGTAGTAGCTGAAATGACTGTTTCTTTGTTTCATTGTAATTATTTCAACCATCTGGCCTTCAGGGGCGTTGTTTTGCAGAAGGTCAGATATAGCCCATTATGTAAAGTAGAAATTTTAAAGTTTTGTTTATGTTTGTAATACTCGGGAGTCTATAATATCTTGTGTGGTTGATTGTAGTTCCGAATGTGAAAGGGGACACGAATCCCCCACCCGGCTGCTTGCTAGCGCAGAAATGGCTCCCATCGTCCTTTCTTTTCATTCTAAAACCTTTATATTTTTTTTGTAGCAATCAATCAAACACGCTAATGAGTAAACTCAATCATAGAAAGTATACTCAAAGGCGTGTTCATTACATCCTTTCGCGAAAATAAAATTCTTAAAGAAGAACTTTATCCGCTTCTACGGGGAAAAAGGGGGAAAGTAGGGCAATTTTGTATCTGCTGAACTAATGGTCCTACATACTTGAAATTTGAACTGTACAATCCTCTCGCGGAAATAATATTCTAAAGGAAGTACTTTTTGAAAATTCCGGGGGATAAAGGGGATGAGTGGGGTAATTTTAAATCTGCTGAACTCATGGTCCTAGATACTTGAAATTTCAACCTTACGATCCTCTCGCGGAAATAACATTGTTAAAGAAAAACTTTTTTAAAAATTACGCTTCTAGGGGGAAAAAGGGGGAAAGTAGGGCAATTTTGTATCTGCTGAACTAATGGTCCTAGATACTTAAAATTTGAACTGAACAATCCTATCCCGAAAATAACATTCTAAAAGAAGTACATTTTTGAAAATTCGTTTTTAAAGGGGGAAAGAAGGACAATTTCGTATCTGCTAAACGAATGGTCCCAAAAACTTGAAATTTTAACTCTACTCTCGCGGAAAAAACATTTTGTAAAAAGTTATATTTTGAAAAATCCTTTTATAAGGGTGGGTGTGGTGGGGTTTAATTAGAAGGGGTTTAGTAGGGCAATTTTGTATCTTCTGAACAAACTTGAAATTTTGAATCTGGATGCTCTTGCGGAAATTATTTTTTGAAAAATATATTTTTTTGAGAATTTTGGTTTTAAGGAGGCCCAAAAGGGGGAAAATAGGGCAATTTGCAAAACTTTAAATTAATGGTCTTAGCAACATGACATTGGGAATATGGGATCAAATCGCGGCAATAACATTCTAAAAGAAGTACTTTTTTTGAAAATTTCGCTTTTAAGGGGAAGATAGGGGAAAGTAGTGCAATTTTGTATATAACATTCGGAAAGGAATACTTTTTTAAAAATTCCTCTTTTAAGGGGAAAAAGAGGGGAAAATAGATCAATTTTGAATCTGCTGAACTAATGGTCCTAGATACTTGAAAATTGGACTGTACGATCCTCCCGCGGAAATAACATTCGGAAAGAAATACTTTTTTAAAAATTCTTCTTTAAGGGGGAAAAAGGGGGAAAGTAGGCCAATTTTGTATCTGCTGAACAAATAGTCCTAGATACTTGAAAATTGGACTGCACAATCCTCTCGCGGAAATAATATTCGAATGGAGGACTTTTTGGAAAATTCCGCCTCTAAGAGGGAAAAGGGGGAAAGTAGGCAATTTTGTATCTGCTGAACTAATGGTCCGGGAGACTTGAAATTTGAACTGTACGATCTTTTCGCGAAAATAACATTCTGAAAGAAGTACTTTTTTAAATATTCCGATTTTGAGTGGGAAAAAGGGGAAAAGTAGGGCAATTTTGTATCTGCTGAAATAATGGTCCTATATACTTGAAATTTGGACTGTACGATCCTTTCGCGGAAATAACATTCTCAAGGAAGTACTTTTTTGAAAACTCTACTTTTAAGGGGGGAAAAAGGGGAAGGTAGGGCAATTTTGTATCTGCTGAAATAATGGTCCTCGATACTTAAAATTTAACTGTACGATCCTCTCGCGGATATAACATTCAAAAAGAAGTACTTTTTTTAAAATTCTGCTTCTACGGGGGGAAAAGGGAGAAAGTAGGCAATTTTGAATCTGCTTAACTAATAGTCCTACATACATGAAGTTTGGACTGTACGATCCTCTCGCGGAAAGAACATTTTAGAAGAAGTACTTTTTTGAAAGTTCTCCTTCTAAAGGGGGAAAAGGTGGAAAGTAGGGAAATTCTGTATCTGCGAGTTCAGATCTCTTTAGTATTGATACTCTTTGGCTGAACTAATGATCCTAGATACTTAAAATTTGAACTGTACGATCCTCTTGCGGAAAAAGTACTTATTGTGGAAAGTTCCGCTTCTAAGGGGAAAAGGCGGAAAGTAGGGCAATTTTGTATCTGCTGAACTAATGGTCTTAGATACTTGAAATTTAGACTGCACGATCCTCTCTCTTGGAATTAACATTCTGAAAGAAGTACTTTTTTTGAAAATTCCGATTTCAAGGGGGAAAACGGGGAAGGTAGGGCAATTTTGTATCTGCTGAACTAATGGTTCTAGATACTTGCAATTTGGCTGAACGATCCTCTCGCGGAAATAACATTCTTAAGAAAGTACTTTTCAAAATTCTGGGGGAAAGAACGGCAATTTTGAATCTGCTGAACTAATGGTCCTTGATTCTTGAAATTTGAACTGAACTATCCTTTCGCAAAAATAACATACTTAAAGAACTTTTTTAAAAATTCCACTTCAAAGTGAAAAAAAGGGGAAAGTAGGGCCCTTTGGGGGATTTTGTATCTTTTGAACTAATAGTTTTAGAAACTTGAAATTTGGACTCTATAATCCTCTCGCGAAAAAAAACTAAAAAATATTTTTTTGAAAATTCCGCCTCCAAGGTGGGGAAAATAGAGCAAATTGGCACATTTTTTATCTTCAGGACAAATGGTCCCAGAAACTTGAAATTTGGACTCTAGAATCCTCTCGCAGAATTAACATGCGGGAAACAAAAATTCCGCCTCCAAGGGTGGGAAAATAGGGAAAATCGGTGAATTTTTATCTTCTGAACAAATGGTCCCAGAAATGTGAAGTTTGGTCTTTAGGATCCTCTCGCGGAAACAACATTCCGAAAAAAATATTGTTTGAAAAATTTCTCCTCCACGGTGGGAAAGGGAGGGGGGGGGGGAATAGGGAAAATCAGTACATTATTTATCTTTTAAACAAATGGTTCCAGAAACTTGGAATTTTAACTCTAGGATCATCTCGCAAAAAAAAAAAAAATCTTGAAAAAAGTAGAAGGGGGAAAATAGGGAAGTTTTGTATCTTCTGAACTAAAACTTTAAGTTTTGATCCTCTCGCGGAAATAATTTTTTGAAAAATACACTTTTTGAAAATTTTGGTTTTAAGGAGGGCCAAGAGGGGCAAAATAGGGTAATTTAGTAAATTTTAAACTAATGGTCTTAAAAACATGACATTTGCAAAATAGGATCATCTCGCGGAATAACATATTGAAAGAAGTACTTTTTTGAAAATTACTTTTTAAAGGGGAAATAAGGGCAATTTTGTATCTGCTGAACTAATGGTCCTAGATATTGAAGTTTGGACTGTACGATCCTCTCGCGGAAATAACATTCTGGAAGAAGTAGTTTTTTGGAAAAATCTGCTTCTATAGGGGGAAAAAGAGGGAAAGTAGGGCAAATTTGAAATTTGAATCCTCTTGCGGAAACAACATTTTAATGGAAGTACTTTTTTGAAAATTTCGCTTCTACGGGGAAACAGGGGGAAATTAGGGCAATTGTGTATCTGCTGAACTAACGGTCCTAGATATTGAAATTTGGAGTGTACGATCCTCTCGCGGAAAAAACATTCTGATTATTTCAATAGGGTCAACATCGATTTTGATCCAAAAAGTTTGTCAGATTCACTTTACCTTGCTTAGATTTTGAGATAGGGGAATGGGGTACTTTTTTGAAAATTTTGTTTTATAGGTGGAAAAGGACGAAAAGTAGGGCAATTTTGTATCTGCTGAATTAATGGTCCTAGATACTTGAATTTTGAACTGTTTTGTATCTGCTGAACTAATGGTTCTAGATACTTGAAGTTTGGACTGTACGATCCTCTAGTGGAAATAACATTCTGGAAGAAGCACTTTTTTAGTAAATTCTGCTTCTAAGGGGGAAAATGGGGAAAGTAGGGCAATTTTGTGTCTGCTGAATTAATGGTCCTAAATACTTGAAATTTGGACTGTACGATCCTTTCGCGGAAATAACATTCCAAAATAAGTACTTTTATGAAAATTCTGCTTCTAATGGAGAAAAAGGGAGAATGTAGAGATACTTAAAATTGGTACTTTACGATTGGTACATATTGTTCCTTATACACTAATGTTCCTTGAAACTTAAAGTTTTAACTATGGGATCGTTTCGCCAAAATAAAATTTTTTGCAACTTTGAATCTACTCAAAATATTTTTTTTTTTTTTATTTTATTAAGAATTAACATATAATTACAAATCATATACTAATTTTACCTAACCGAGAACTGGTAACAATGACCTTTGTCTCGTTGTAGCGAAACAGACCAAGGCCTCTGGTGGGAATCGAACCCACGACCCCCAGACTCATAGGCTAGCACGCTACCAACTAGCCTACTGGGGCGCCTCTACTCAAAATATAATATTTTAAAGGTCGAAACTAACAATTTGTATGTTTAATTAAAAATTAATAAGAATTTGAAGTAATAAAATTGTTTTTTTTTTTACAGCTAACCGGTAACGAAGTACCGGGCGAGTTAGCTAGTATGTATATAAATGTATATACACATACATTTATAACATTTTACATTCATTATATTACTACTGCAATGATACACAATAATACATTTTAACTTAAAAACGCACACACACACTATGTTATAAACACTCATACATTTAAACACATAAAACATTTAATATCATTTTACGCATAATGAAGTAAAGGGACTTTTAATGGCCCTAAGAGAAGAAGTATTACATATGTTTGTTTGTATGCAAGTATGTGTATGTATAACATTTATTTATACCCAACAAACATCAATTCCAGCCTTTGAAAAAAAATCAAACTGGCACTAAATATCAAGGGTGTTTTTCAAATTGTTTTCAGTGACAAAAATTTAAACATTTACCCCCCTATTCTAAGAAAATTGTCATCTATAATAAATGACAAAACTATAACAAGGCAAATTTTCTATGTAAGTATCTTCACAATTAGCGAATTTTGCAAAACATTTTTCATGACAAAGGCTTTGCCAAATTGTATTTATGTATTTACACATTTTTTGAATCAATAAAAATTATTAATATCGCGAGAAATCAAAATACAAAATTCTATAACAAATTGTTATAATGACAACTTTTTCTAGAATAGGGGGGTTAAACTAAATTTGAAACATGTTGGAAATATTTGTTTTTTCCTATACTATTAATTCTTTTCAAAAAAATTTAAACATCAAATTGATTTGCCATGTTTCTCAAACCTAATATCGAACATTGATTATGGGTGGAAATAGTTTTGTTTTCAAATGTTGTTCAATTTCGAATTTCAAATTGTCAGAAAACTTAAAATTTTGTTTTAAAAATTAAGAAGAAAAATCTAGCAATTTTATGTATTTTTATGCATTTGTGCCAATTACGTTTAAAAAGTAAGTACACATGAGTTTATGAAAAAAAAGTTATACATTTAATAACGTCTTTTCTTTTCTTTAAAGATTTCGAATTTTAAAGAGCAGACGGCTGAAGAAGAAGACCTGGAAGGAGACGACCTCAAAAATGGCATTCGATGAAATTTTTTATTAACAATTTTTAGTGCAAATAAATAGGAAATATTATTAAATTTCGTATTTACAGTTTTTTTAATAAAAAATATTATTGATGTTCATTTGAAAAATAATGTTAAATTAACATTATAAATAAGGCTGAGAATTCTTTGAAAACTACACTAAAATTCAATTAGATAGTAAGCATATTTTCAAACTAAAAATATTTGTGTACATTGGAGAAACATTATACATTCAAAAAATCTCAAACTATATATCAAATCTAAATAAACTTGAAAATTTTACTTGAGAACTAACATGCCGTTTTCTTTGAGAATGCTATTGTTTTCACGTTGAGAACTATGTTATTTTCAACTGGCTTTCAAGGCTAAGGTTTAAATTTTAAACTTGCTATCAATATAATATTCAATGTATTTCAAACGTAAATGTTTGTTGGGTACATATTTGAATTTTCACCCAACAAACATTTACCTTTGAAATACAATGAATACCCAACAAACATTTACCTTTGAAATACAATGAATATTATATTGATAGCAAGTTTAAAATTTAAACCTTAGCCTTGAAAACCAGTTGAAAATAACATAGTTCTCAACGTGAAAACAATAGCATTCTCAAAGAAAACGGCATGTTAGTTCTCAAGTAAAATTTTCAAGTTTATTTAGATTTGATATATAGTTTGAGATTTTTTGAATGTATAATGTTTCTCCAATGTACACAAATATTTTTAGCTTGAAAATATGCTTACTATCTAATTGAATTTTAGTGTAGTTTTCAAAGAATTCTCAGCCTTATTTATAACGTTAATTTAACATTATTTTTCAAATGAATCTCAATACTATTTTTTATTAAAAAAACTGTAAATACGAATTTTAATAATATTTGCTATTTATTTGCACTAAAAATTGTTAATAAAAAAATTACATCGAATGCCATTTTTGAGGTCGTCTCCTTCCAGGTCTTCTTCTTCAGCCGTCTGCTCTTTAAAATTCGAAATCTTCAAAGAAAAGAAAATACGTTATTAAATGTATAACTTTTTTTTCATAAACTCATGTGTACTTACTTTTTAAACGTTTATGCAAGTTTTTATACTTATAGTATTCAATTAATTGGCACAAATGCATAAAAATTCATAAAATTTCTAGATTTTCTTCTTAATTTTTAAAACAAAATTTTAAGTTTTCTGACAATTTGAAATTCGGAATTGAACAACATTTGAAAACAAAATTATTTCCACCCATAATCAATGTTCGATATTAGGTTTGAGAAACATGGCAAATCAATTTGATATTTATATTTTTTTGAAAATAATTAATAGTATAGGAAAAAACAAATATTTCCAACATGTTTCAAATTTAGTTTAAATGTTTAAATTTTTGTCATTGAAAACAATTTGAAAAACACCCTTGATATTTAGTGCCAGTTTGATTTTTTTTCAAAGGCTGGAATTGATGTTTGTTGGGCATGTATTTTTGTTACACTAACACATTTGTACATTAGTAAATACGTATGTATGTATATACCCAGATGTGTTATTAAATTTGCATAATGTACAATTTTAGTCTTTATGCAATAATGTGGTAAATTACATTGCAAAACTGTGTGTGTGTGCGTAGAAAAAAAAAAATAATATTAAAAACTTGTCTATAGGACATACACACATACAGATCAGCAAAATATTTTTCACAGTAATGTGGCAAGTATGTATTGTTTTAGTAATTTTTTTCTCTATCTCTTAGTAACTGCCACACATGTTGCTGATGGCCCATTTTTTTCGTTTTTATCCTGCAGCTATTGCTGTAGTCAATCTACTGTAACGGACAAATAAAAGGGTATTTGAATTAAAAAAATAACCCATTTACAGCCGTCATTTGGGAAAGAAACTAAAACCACAAATAGGATTTTTTTTTAATTTTTTTATTCATTAAATAAGTAAATATCTGTAGTAATTCAAAGGAGGCGAAACAGAAAGTTTGAAAGATAAAAGAAATTTTGAACAAAAAAAAAATATATTTTCCATAAAAAATATTTTTCAGATTCCGTTAATGTTTTAGTAACTTTTTTTTAATACATGAGTTAAATAGTAAAAAAAAATATATAATTTAAAATTATAATTTGAGTAGGTTTATTCTAGCTCGAGGTCATCATTTTCTTTACTAATTAAAACTATAATATTCTCAAAGATTAATTTTCAAGAAAATTATTTTTCTATTTTAAATATATTTGTGTTTGTAATTTTTGCAAGACTTAATCGACACGTTTTTCGGAATTTGTCAGATTCCATTGTCAAGATTATTTAGCGAAATAAAAACCCTATACTATAAGGGTTTTTATTTCTGGAGTTTAACGACAAATCGTTAATGATCAAACTAAAATATTAATACATAGAAGACAAAAAAATATTACCATCGTAGTAAGATCACGATCATCAACTAAGGGCGTGTGTGAAACGGTAGCAAAGTATGCTTGTTGGTAAATTTTTGACACTATTGAGGTGAATAAAATTTCACTATCCCATTGGGCTAGTAGAAATTTTGACAAAAGAAAATAAATTTTTGAAATGTAAAAATTTGAAAACATAAATATATAAAAATAAACATTTCAAAGAAAGAAAAGAATTAAAAAATTGTTTTTAAAAGCTTTTTAATTAAAAAATATAAAAGTTTTTCAAATATTGTTTTGTTGCTAATAAAGGAGAAGAGGCGAAGAAAAGTTTTTGAGGAGAATCATGCATATTCCATCCACCAATCTTAATTGCCACCAATGCTTTGTACATGCAGACAAAAATAAACGGATTAATCGTCGTCCCTTCAAGATTCATCTTTTTTTTATGTGCCTACAATAAAACTTTTTTTGCATTCATATATTTTTATTTTTTTATAAAAAAGGATATTACTGAAAAATATCGCAGAATCAGCGATTTTTTATGTTTTTTTATTGTTAGAACAGGAGAAACCTTTCAAAAATATTTCAGAGGCTGAGACTTTTTTGTGGAAAAAACAAATGTTAGAAAAGAAGAATTCAGATTCTATTTTTTTCCTAAAGAATGTACATACATACATTTGTATCAGATTCTGAGGCCATTGCACTATTGGAATTTTTCTGAAATTTATGCATGAATATTAAAGATGTATGTATATGTAAAGAAAACTATTCTAAAATGGTGTTCCTATTACAAATGTTTCATATTCTCAAACAATTTTATTACAGAAATGTTTTAGATCCCGGGAAAATTTTCCTATAGAAAATGTGTAAAAATCTGAGAATTTTTCATTTGTAAAACGAAAAAGAAAATTAATTATTATTTGCAATGATTGCGTTTGTTTGTATATTGCAATTATCAGACCAAAACGTTTCGTAAAAATTTTCATACATATTTTTCAAAATATTTTTTTTCCACTTTTATTAAGAAATGTCAAAATTTACTTTGTCAAAAAAGATATCATTTCACACAGCAGAAATGTGAAATTTTTTCACCATAGAAAAAATATTATTTACCACAGCACTTTGCTACCGTTTCACACACACCCTAACCAACAAACAAATACTAAAAGAAACATACATACTGATTACCAACAAACAAATATTAAAACAGATATACATTAGACTGCCCAGAAAAAAGGCGAAGTTTTTATTTTCTTGGGGGATACCTGCAAATTTTGTTCCTTTTTGTGCAAAAAAATTTCGGTTTTTTTTTGGGATTTTTAAAATAATATCTAGAGGTCGCGATCTCGCGTTTTATAACGATTTATTTTTTTTTGAGTTTTTTATTATTTTAAATTGTTAAATATGATTAATATGATAAAATATTAATAATTTCAGACAAAAAAAAAATAAATTAAAAATTAAATATCGCTCATTCCATGAGATGTCTCCCAGCATCTAATCAAATGTTCCTTAATTTATTTGAAATTTTGCACACATGAACACTATGAAGCTATTAAAATAAATCAGTTGTTAGTTCCGAGAAAATCCGTGAATTCGCGAATATATTCGCGTTCGCGAATTCGTGGATTTTCGCGAAACTAAATACGAATTTATTTTAATTGCTCCATAGTGTACCTGTGTGCGAAATTTCAAATAAATTAAAGAACATTTGATTAAATGCTGGGAGACATCTCATGGAATGAGCGATATTTAATTTTTAATTTATTTTTTTTTTTGTCTGAAATTATTAATATTTTATCATATTAATCATATTTAACAATTTAAAATAATAAAAAACTCAAAAAAAAATAAATCGTTATAAAACGCGAGATCGCGACCTCTAGATATTATTTTAAAAATCCCAAAAAAAAAACCGAAATTTTTTTGCACAAAAAGGAACAAAATTCGCAGGTATCCCCCAAGAAAATAACAACTTTGTTTTTTTCTGGGCAGTCTAATATACATACAAATTACCCTCGGCAATCCTATATGCATTTTGTTGTTGTTTGATATTTCTATTTTTGCTAAATAATCTTGACAATGGGATCTGACATATTCCGAAACACTAGTCGATTAAGTCTTGCAAAAAATTACCAATATAAATAATTTAAAACAGCAAAATAATTTTCTTGAAAATTGTTCTATGAGAATATCATAGTTTTAATTAGTAAAGGAAATAATGACTTCGAGCTAGAATAAACCTACTCAAAATAAAATATTTTAAAGGTCGAATAAAACAATTTTTATTTTTTAATAAAAATTAATCAGAATTCTGATTAATTTTTATTAATAAATAAAAATTGTTTTATTCGACCTTTAAAATATTATATTTTGTGAGGATGTTTATTCTGGCTCGAGGTCATTATTTTCTTTACTAATTAAACCATGATATTCTCATAGTATAATTTTCAAGAAAATTATTTTTTTTTGTTTTAAATTTATTTATGTTGGTCATTTTTGCAAGACTTAATCGACACGTGTTTCGGAATTTGTCAAGATTCCATTGTCAAGATTATTTAGCAAAAATAGAAACGATATACTACAAAGTAGCAAACGAGTCTAATGACAAATCGTTTTTTGCACAAACTAAAACATTAATACATATTCGACTCTATCCACAATGTGAATTAGAAAGACGAAGAAATTGTACTATGCTAGTAAGTAACAATTGTCAATAACCAACAAAAATATTTAAAACATTTTACATACGATAGTCCATGGACTACAACAATATGTTTTTTGTTGCTGTGAATGAAATTATACCATTATTAGGGCTATTCATCACTATGGCGTGCCAACCATTATGTTCAAATTCTGATTAATTTTTATTAATAAATAAAAATTGTTTTATTCGACCTTTAAAATATTATATTTTGTGAGGATGTTTATTCTGGCTCGAGGTCATTATTTTCTTTACTAATAAAACCATGATATTCTCATAGTATAATTTTCAAGAAAATTATTTTTTTTGTTTTAAATTTATTTATGTTGGTCATTTTTGCAAGACTTAATCGACACGTGTTTCGGAATTTGTCAAGATTCCATTGTCAAGATTATTTAGCAAAAATAGAAACGATATACTACAAAGTAGCAAACGAGTCTAATGACAAATCGTTTTTGCACAAACTAAAACATTAATACATATTCGACTCTATCCACAATGTGAATTAGAAAGACGAAGAAATTGTACTATGCTAGTAAGTAACAATTGTCAATAACCAACAAAAATATTTAAAACATTTTCATACGATAGTCCATTGGACTACAACAATATGTTTTTTGTTGCTGTGAATGAAATTATACCATTATTAGGGCTATTCATCACTATGGCGTGCCAACCATTATGTTCAAATTCTGATTAATTTTTATTAATAAATAAAAATTGTTTTATTCGACCTTTAAAATATTATATTTTGTGAGGATGTTTATTCTGGCTCGATTCTGGCTTTGTAGTATATCGTTTCTATTTTTGCTAAATAATCTTGACAATGGAATCTTGACAAATTCCGAAACACGTGTCGATTAAGTCTTGCAAAAATGACCAACATAAATAAATTTAAAACAAAAAAAAATAATTTTCTTGAAAATTATACTATGAGAATATCATGGTTTTAATTAGTAAAGAAAATAATGACCTCGAGCCAGAATAAACATCCTCACAAAATATAATATTTTAAAGGTCGAATAAAACAATTTTTATTTATTAATAAAAATTAATCAGAATTTGAACATAATGGTTGGCACGCCATAGTGATGAATAGCCCTAATAATGGTATAATTTCATTCACAGCAACAAAAAACATATTGTTGTAGTCCAATGGACTATCGTATGTAAAATGTTTTAAATATTTTTGTTGGTTATTGACAATTGTTACTTACTAGCATAGTACAATTTCTTCGTCTTTCTAATTCACATTGTGGATAGAGTCGAATATGTATTAATGTTTTAGTTTGTGCAAAAACGATTTGTCATTAGACTCGTTTGCTACTTTGTAGTATATCGTTTCTATTTTTGCTAAATAATCTTGACAATGGAATCTTGACAAATTCCGAAACACTTGTCGATTAAGTCTTGCAAAAACGACCAACATAAATAAATTTAAAACAAAAAAAATAATTTTCTTGAAAATTATACTATGAGAATATCATGGTTTTAATTAGTAAAGAAAATAATGACCTCGAGCCAGAATAAACATCCTCACAAAATAATTAATCAGAATTTTAAAAACTTTTATTTTCAGAGTTACACCCAAATTAACCTATATTACACCCAAATTAATCTATAAAGAACCATTGATTAAAAATTTTCTCCCACCACTCTCACTGTCCCAGGGTCCTACAAGACGAGCTAAATGTACTGTGACTTCCAAAAATGTTTAAATATTAACATTTCTCAGAAGGTGGTCCCCCATTTTTTTATTTAATTTTTTTTAATGGACTTCAGCTCATAGCACACATACGGTTCCCCATAGAGTGGTAAAGTGAATGACCCCCATTACTTTTTCCCCTATAAAATTTGTTCAGAACATACCTACTCCCCTTCTCCACTTCCTAAAGGGGATCCCATAGTTAAGGTAGGATAGGGTGGTGGTGCCACTCCGCATAGACCAATTGGTCCACAGCGATACCACAAAACTTTTTCCGCTTATCGATGTACACAGATAAAAATGAGTTGTTAGATCAAGCACGAAATACACCAGGTTGAGCATTATTTTAATTAAAATCAGCTAATGAGGAAAATTGTTGGATCAAGCACGAAAATTGTAGGTCAGTAATTTACTGTTCCTTGATTAAACCAATGCTTGATTTGAGTAATTTGTTAATTGTTATTTTTCTGTTATTTTTGATTAAACCAATGCTTGATTTGAGTGAGCGGTTAAACAATAATTTTGTGTTATTTTTGATTAATCCAATGCTTGATCTGAGTGAATGGTTAATCATTATTTTACAGTTGTATTGTTTTTGTCAGTCTTTTCAAGTCTTTTGTTTAAATTGTTTTTTTTTTGTGCTTTATATTATTTTGATTTTTTTCGTCTTGTATGCGTGCAAGTACTTTTCTATTTGACGACTAACGAAAATTAAAACAAAAAACGCAACAGCGTTCATCGCATTGTTACTCAAAGCCTACTATGATGATTTTTTTTGTTTTTATGAATTTTTTTGTGAATTTTTCAGATTTGAGCAAATGGTTAATTGATTCAAGTAAAATTTAATTGAATGTCAAATTTTAAGCTGAGCAAATATTTAATTGTTTTTTTCCATTGAATATTTTTTTCTGTGTAAACTAAGTACATTAATCTTCATTGCGAATTGCTTTAAACTTTTCAGGTCTATACTCGTAATTTCCTCCAAAGTCTCTAACTGTAAACTTCGAATAATTGATATTCGAGTTCGTGCCAAAGCCGGGTAGTGACACAGGATCTGTTCAATGGTCTCCTCGATGCCTAGTGTCTCAGACATTTTGCAGCTTGCACCCGTATTTAGATTCATGATTTTGGCATGTTTCCCGACAAGACAGTGTCCCGTTATTGAACCAGTCAACATACGATATTCTATTCTCGTAAGTGAAAGTAACAATTTAGTCCTTCCTTAATCATAATATGGCCACAAAACTCTGCATATACGATTTGTACTAGTGCCTACGGTCAGTACCGTAGTACCGGGAATACCGGTATTCCCGGTTCTCGGTATTCCCGGGAAATGGTACCGGTTTCCCGGTTCTTGATTCATTCCCGGTATTCCCGGGAATACCGGTATTCCCGGTTCCGGTTCTGACGGTATTCCCGGGACTACCGGTACGTATATTTTGTAAAAATTTATGCAATTAAAATTTTTTCTTTGCTTTTACCAAAAAAAATACAAAACATGTGATAAACACCATTTCCATTTTATTTTTTGAATTTAAGAAAAAACAGTTACATGATTTTTAAATAATTTTACAAACACAACTAAATACTTCTGAAATGCTGATTAAATAGTGTAATTCAAATATTTTATGGCATAGTATTTTTTTGTTTTTTGAGAACCGGTACCAGGATCAGAACCGGGAATACCGGTATTCCCGGGAATAAATCTAGAACCGGGAAACCGGTACTAGAACCGGGAATACCGGTATTCCCGGGAATACCGAGAACCGGGAAATGGGGGGCACTAATTTGTACCAAGTTCCCACCATCTTCGATTTCCCTTGGCGACAGTAAGGGAATTTCATTTTAGTTTGTAATTCTGGACGAAATTTTAACATGTAAATTTCCGATATGCAATACAACTTTTATTTTTGAGCACAGTCAAAAGAAAAACTCTATCAAAAAATCTGAAAAAAGACTTTAAATTTTTATAAGGGTTCTAGTTAAAATACAGAAGAAAAATTGAATTTCTAAAAATTACAAACATTTTTTGTATTCCCATACCATAAAAAAAAAGTCGGTTTGTCTTGTTAATGAAAATTGTTTTTTGTATATGTGAATATTTATAGTTTCTATAGAATAAATAAATAAATAAAACAATTATATTTCTAGCAATCTTATACTTTCAATTTGATAAGCAAAGTTTCAGCACATTTTTTTTTTTTGCTAAAATGGATATTTTTACTAGAATCTCTGTCATTCAGTTTTACAAAATAACAGAAATTTTTCGCCGTTTTTACTAATTCTGTTTGCTGAATTTCAAAATATTTTTGAACATATTTTAATCAGATTATTTTTTAATTTTTCAGAAATAGTTTGCTGTCATTCTTTTTCAAGTAATTTTTTTGTGTTAATTTTATTTTTTTGGTTTTTTTAAGGCAATCAAAACTATATTTTTATAAATATTTTTGAACATATTTTTAGCAGATTATTTTGTGATTTAACAGAAATAGTGCTGTCATTCTTTTTTCAGTTTTTTTTTAAGTGTTCATTTTTTTTTTGTTCTTTTATAAAATTATAACAATTGAGACTAATAATTGACAAAACTAAAAAAAAAAAAAAATCAGTAGATTGATTATAATGCTACTTTTATATAATTTTTTTTTTTTAATTTAAATAAAAAACAACTATTAAAACTCTTATGAAAACAAATTTTTTACATTTTCTAGAAAATATCTTAGCAGATTTTTCTGCAGTTTTGACAGATTCCTCTGCTGATTTCACCTAGATAATCATGATAGATTTTCAGCAAACCGTGTCTGCTAAAATTAGCAGATTTCTCATATCGCTGAAAATGGGTATATTTTCAGCAGATTTTTCTGCTGACTGGACAGAGAATTTATTTTGAGTTTAGTAAAAATCTGAGAAAATTTTATGAAGGAAACATGTATAATAAAAGTGAAAAAAGAAAATATTAAGAAGTTCTCATATTAAAATCCGCGAAACTCAAATAGCTGCAAAAATAAATTGAGGCACTTTTTTTTTAAAAAATAATTTTAAGGATGTTTTAAATAAATGACATATAAAAAATAGGAAGTTTGTTTAACAAAATTATCAGAAATTTCAAAATACTCGTTTCAAGTACCCCACAAAAATATATGGTACATGTTATCACAAAACTTAACTTAACTAATTAATTTTTTTGGAGATTTTATGTTTATTGTAGTTTTGAAAAGCTATCTCAGAGCAAAATATTTAAGATATCTCATTGGAAGGTTTTTGTTGTCGAACAGTGTAATTTGTTTTCGAACAGTGTAATATTAAATTCTTTTTGAAATTTCTGAAATTAAATTCCATAGATATCGCGATATATTTTGTCCCACAGTGTACATTTTTATGTGCTTTTTAAAATGATACAAATATTCAATTTGTAATTATATTCACGTTTATGCAGCCTTTTGCGCCTGCTCTATATGTCAACGTTTCCCATTACTACTTGAAACGTGCTACATGAAATGCTTTTTACTTCCTTTAGTTTTTTTTGTGTGCATTAAAAATAATACGAAATTTTAATTTGGTTAGTGTGTAATTATGCAATATTTTTCATCAGCTTCTGGTATATAATTAAATAAAAAAGGGTGCTGCAAAAAGAAGTGGAAAATTTTATAAAATATTTATATTTACCGACTTACAATAAGATTCAAATTATATAGCAAAGCAGTATATTACTACTAATATTTATTAATTTTTAATTTTTCCAGACAACTGGAGTAGGTATTGGAAAAACTGCAATGGTGGCTGTAAGTTCTGTCCTTTGATCAACAAAATTACGAAATTAAGGATTTCAAAAGAGAAAAATATTTGTAGGGTGGAATTACCCTATTTAAAATGTACTGAATAGCAGCATCTACTTTAAAATATCCATATAAATTTGCTATGCCGTGTGCATAAAATGAATTGTTATTGCTGCTGCTTTTGTTGTTCATTTGCAATATCGAGTACACAAGACTTAAAAAGTATTCAGTGGGTAATTTAACAGAAATTAAACAATAGATTCTAAAATATACATATTCTTCGATAACACTGTGCAGAGGTTCTTATATAAAAATTCGGGAGGGTTGGAGACAATAAAGTACGAAGATTTTTATAGTTTTGCTCAATCCACTTGGTTTGGTTCTTTTTTTTTATTATAAATAAATCCCAATTAATTCGCTTTCACGAAAAATGGAGCTTAATTTTTTATGAACATATTTTTTTTTTTGTAGTACCTACCATGTTTTTTTTAATGTTTAACGTAAAAATTGGAAAAATTTACTTTTCTTCTTTTATTAAAATCATAATTAGGTAAAACATTTCTTAAAGGGCCACGGTAAGTACTGGAGAATTTAATTAACTACAAATAAAAAAAAAAAAATTATAATCGGTTTAGTAGTCTTTGCTGTACAACTGCAGCCAATTTTGTTCTTTAAAACCTCATTCTACAAATGAGTGGCAACCCTGGAAATTCTAATTGACCAAATTTTGTGTTATAATTTTTTAAAATTTTACAGTTGTTTACCTTTCAAATAAAGGAATTAGAATTAAAAAAAAATACACATTTTTTTTTAATAACTGTTTTTAACAATTGCTTACATGAGTGTTGTCTATTTTGATTAATGCCCCTTAAGTTTTTGTTACAGTTCATTTGTAGTTGTTATTTGTAAAGCATAAAAACGGTTCAAGTTTTAAGTAAACTTTACACAGATTTAGATAAAATACAATTTGCCAAATTTCGAGCTATTTCTACCTAATATGTGTAAAGAAAGCGTATGAGTAATATTGAATTCCCTTGTAGTCATAAAATATCACTCATACGTCTAGATAGAATTAATTTTAGAATATGTGAAGTTTTTTTCGGAAAATTATCAAAAATACTTATGTTTTCTATTAAATTTTTAAACTTTAATATTGATTATATTTACTTTTTGTGCATAATATGAACACAAAGCTCATTCATATATATTAGGGTTGAGCAATTTTTTTTCGATTTCGCTCGGTCGAAGTCGTAAAGTTGACATTGGGTATTAACACAAAAAAATATTGGTCCTACGATGACATGTCTTTGGGTACTATTTTAGACTTTAAAATAACAAAGTTCCAAAGAAAGTCAAAAAATATGTTCTAAATCTCTTCTTTTTTTCAACATACTATAAGTTAATTTTAGAACAATAAAATAATATAATAAAAAAGTATATTAGTAAAACATTTTTCCGTTCATCATAAAAACCTTTTTCAGTTTTAAGCAAAGACACTTCCCAACAGGTCCAACAGAGTTTAATTTAAACTGACCCTTAAATTCAACTGATACCGACGCACATTGGATCCTAGACGCGCATTTGAGAGCCAAACAAATGTTTAGTTATTTACAAAAATTGCTCATATTCGCTAAGTAGGCACCCTAGGAGAAAGAACCGTTTATAGAGAGAAAATCCATCGCTTAGTTTAGTCAGGACATAAAGTCAAAGTAAGGACTATTTCCAAAAATTTGAAAAAAATTATTTTTTTTGAAGACCTTTCTTATTTTATTTTTTAAAACTACTTCCAATGATGCGATTTTCCTGAAATTAAGTGAAGATTGTTGCTATAACTAGTACCTTTGTTACCCATTTTATTGTTTTTAATATTACTTTTTGTAAGTAGGCAATACAGGCCATCAAAAAGTGCCAATTTTTAAAAAATTAAAAAAAATCATTTTATATTTTGGATTGCAACTTTTGTGGGGAATGAAAGGGAATGGCGATTCTTTTTGTACAATAAACTAGAAGCATTACTTATTACTCCTGGGGTAGAAACTAGTGCAGCCAGTTGCAGCTGCGGCCAGGAATGAGGCTTAAATTGGGGTCTATTAACGAAAAAAAAATATATTTTTAAAGTGATTATTTTTTTAAAATACTTTACTATTAATCGTTTTATTATAAAAGTTTACTTAAATGATATATATTGTAAACCTTTAACCGCGGTTTCCAATAATTACTGATTTTGATACCCTACTATACTTTATTAAGGCAAAAGGAGTTTCACCTAACGCTGGTAACTAACAGGCTTTCTTGACCGCATTACGGCCAAAATAACTGGAATAGAAAAAGATATTATAAAAAAGATTGATATAATACTTCTGTGTATCAACGCGAATGAAAAAAATAATTCAGTTAAGTTTAGAAAATACATACATGAAAGTGAAAAATTATTAGTTGAAAAGTATGGTGGACCATGAGTCCCACTGTGCATACAATTCTAGCTCATGACATTATTTATATAAGAATTGTGATTGTCCGTTTGTATTAAAATTATTCCTAACTAATTCAGTAACATATAAAAAATATTTGTTGTGTTTCATGACAATTGTCGGAGGAGGCTCTGAAAAGACCACATAGGCACTTTAAAAATTATAAAAGAAACTTTAGCAGACAAAACTCTAAAACAAACAACCTGCAAGATGTGTTTAATAAGTTTATGATTGAGTCCAATCCAAATATAACCCTAATAAGGCAGACAGAAATGTTGGAAGTACTGATTATAGAGTAGTATTTTTATAATATTTTTTTTTACCAAATATCTTAACAATTATTGCAAATAATTCTTATTTTCCGTGTGTCGCTTCTTTGTTTGATATTTTTCCGCATTATTTTTGTTTAAACATCGAAAATGATAATAGATAAATAACAGTTAATTTTGCAGGTTATTTTAGTGTAGGGTGTAGACTGCACCAAAATATGAAAGAAACACTTCGTATTGAATGGTAAGCTGTTGTATTGTCACTTAAAATCAAAAAGTTTTTTAAATAATTGACCTCCATTTTATTTTTTTATATGAATAAATAAACCAAATTTGCCTTAAATTTACAAGAAGGGTACATATGCGAAAAATGTCCAATCCACATGTGTGAGTTCCTTAAGGTCTCCAGTTTTTATAATGGTAAAGAATGTCGTGAAATTCCTATCCGTTCAAGAGTTATAACAAAAAAACGTCAATGCGCGCCTTTTTCACACAAAGTTCCCAATGTGCGACGCTAAGCGAAATACAAAAAACATCTTCTCCATACAAAATTTGCTCCGCTCTAATAAACCTCCA